>WOGZ01000055.1:0-145039 GCA_009733775.1 Alectoria sarmentosa
GCTACAGTACAAAAATGTATGGGGGGGGCGGCGACGAAAAACGCCAAGACATTCTCACTGGTTTTGAATACGCTAAATGTCCGCCGCGCAGCATGCGCTAGCCTCAAGCTCCTCCTTTCGAGTGCAGAAACAACTCGACAGCCCACGATTCCATCACTTTCATTGCTCCACAGCCTCAGAAACACCCCCTCCTCAACCAAAATGCCACCAGGTTGCCCCATGACACAAACTGCCTTCTTCTCCAACTGGTCCAACCCCTCCATCGGACCCATAATCGCAGCCTTCCTCCACGCCTTCGCTGAAGCCTGCTTAAACGGCAACATCGACACTGTAGCTATCCTCGCAACTGGCGACGACTACTACCACAACACCTAATATTACCTTAATCGCGGTCTCAATTCTTCAATCATCTATAAACAAGTCCCAATCGCCCGCTTCCTGCTCTCTTGCGGCGCAACTATCACCCCACCAATTGCCATGGCGGCTGTCAGAGGGGAGTGCTTGCCTATTTTTGAGGTGGTTGGGACGTCAATAGTCCAGTCGTGGGTAGGCAGACTGCTTTATCAGCGCTCGTGAAAAACGAAACATTGTGGAAATGGTTCTTTGAACATGGAGCGGATCCGAATTTAGGACCCCTCTATCTCAGCAAGGATTCTGCGCCGACCCCAGACTCTGGCTCTGTCTTCGATCTGTTACTCCATTACGGCGCAAAACTCGAGAATAGCCAGCCACTGCACATGGCGGCAGCCAGCCAAGAGGAGTCGGTGAGCATCTAAATGATGGAGTACCTAATTGGAAAAGGCGTCGATGTCAATGCAAGTGATAAGGCTCCAACAACTCATACTGAGGCAGCAATAGTGTTGGCCTCCCGTGGTGAAGATGTTCAGCAATTGAGAATTCGGCGAGAAGGATTTCGTAGCAGGTGTCTTTGAGGAGTTTGCGGACTACGACTATGGCGGCACGAGTGAGGAAAGGGTTGGTGGTTGGTGAAGGGAGTTTCCGAGGGTTGAGGCAGAGATAGAGGTGTTGATGTATCTTATCAGATGGATTCGTAGGCGTGCAAGTGCTTCGAAGCAGTTGAGAGAGCTTTTCGATGGAAGGGAGTGAGGTGGGAGACGATGTGATTGAGAAGCTCGATGGGGAGGGAGGAAAATCGAGACATTGGTGTAATCTCAGGGTTTTCACCAACATATGTGCGCAGAATGGACATGATGATCATGTGCGAGGAATCATACTGATATCTAGGATGGGTTGGGTCGAAGGTTTGGTGTGCTTCGCAATATTCAGGGCCCTCGTAACGACTAAGGGTGCTCGTGGAAGAATGTCCGCGATTCGTCAAATAATGGCCGAGCCTCGATCTTCTAGAAGGGAGATTGAATATCGCGGCTTTTCATTATACGACAAGCATAATACACGCAATATTTGGCGGTAAAGCTTCAGTTGGGAATCTCATTTTCGGCTTTGCGTCTGACTAGTCCAACAACACTTCTGTTGACTCGGATTTCACTACACACTACCATGTCTCCTGCTTGTATCTCCCTTCCTTCTCCATTACCTCCAAATAGCCTTCTGCATCTTTCTGATCCATAGCGCCGCGTTCCCTAAAGACATCGACGAGTGCAGCACGTACTGCTCGCGGCATGTTGCCCGACGATCCGCATACATAGACTAGTCCCCCACCATCATGAAGTAGGCGGTAGACAGAGTTTGCATGCTGTTGGATGAGATCTTGCACATAGACTTTGTGACTTTGATCACGCGAGAAGGCTGGATGGACAGTCAATGGCATTCGCTGTTGTAAGTCTTGCCATTCGTCTTGGTAGAAGTAGTCCAAGGTTTGACTGCGACAGCCGAAGAACAAGATGCTGTGTCCACTCCCGGCTACACCATTGACAGACCCTTTGTTTTGTTCCGCATGGATACCCATTTCCTTTGCCCACTGTAACCTCTCCCAGACCAAAGATCGCATAGGCGCAACACCGGTTCCAGGACCAATCATGATGATTGGCCTCTGAGCTTCAGCTTTGGTGATAGCTAAGCCGCCTTTTTGCAGTCCGACACGAAGCTTTGTCCCTGCCGGCAAGTGAGCAAGATATCGAGTACACACACCCTCTCTGATCTTCTTGATAACAGTCTTGTACTTGACAATAGCCACCAGAAGTTCGAACCTTGCAGATCCATTCGGGCTCTGTTTCAGCTGGCCACCACTCGCGATACTGAACTGGCGACCGCGCAGCTCTGGTAGGACGTTCGCAGCCCATCGCCAGGGGATTTTGACGGACTCGAATTCTTGAAGAACTTCCAATATGCTACGCCGTGGCCTTGTGGTATAGTCGTATAATTCGTCTATGTACTCCGGCTTTGCAAACTCCAAGAGTCGGTCTTTGTGGAATTGATCGTCTGTGAAATGGGCTATCAGAGAGAAAAAAGAGCGACGTGGTATGGCTGTGAGGTCGAGGTGCTCAGTCAGGAGTGTTCGAAGGGTTGTGCTTGATTTTGATAGAAATATTGGAGGTGATGGATAGACACCTCCTTCTATGATGGCTTTAGTGGGAATAAAGTTCATCGGCTTATCTGCAATGTCAGTCCAGCCCATACGCTGCAGTAGCTGATCAACATCTTCTGAGATGTTCTTGGGGAAGATGGTGAGGACATCTCCCGGTGCATAGGCTGCTAGTTGATTACTGGTGAATTCCAAATGACGTACATCTTGCCAATGTGTGCTAGGAGTAATGCGCCGATTCTTCTTCAGTGTCACATTCAAACATTGGATGGCGGAGGTTGCAGCAGATCCTATCCTAGTCGATTTCACGGCTTCGGTCTCGTAATTTGATTCGGGCCAATCATCGATAAAGGACGCTCGCTCATCGCCGCCATTGGCTAGCTCCTCTACGGAAACATTGGGTGTGTTTTGATGTAAGGTGAGGGTCCACTTTGGCTCCAACAGATCGTACTCCGAGATGGGAGTCATCCCTTCCGCTAACGGGAATTTGGTCAGTAGGTGATTGCGGAAATCATAAGACCAAGGAACGAAGCTGGCATCAAGCCTTCACAAGAATCAGCCTACATCCTTCGCCATTTAAACAGTTGAAGTGTTGACCCTTCACCATGTTGTTCATCTGCTTCACCTCGAGGATATGCCTCGTTTGCTCCTAATTGAACTAGCCTCTTGTGAAGTTTTCGAGCCGCCCAGTTGAATCTAGTCAACGAGTCAGCCACTATGATGTGGACTCCTCTGAGGATGATACAGACTTAGGATATGAGCTGTTTCCCAAGCCAAATGTCGTCAATTGAGCTCCTTCAAGATATGAAGGTGGCAATCTCCTTCGGAGCAAGCTCTTCCAGAAGAGCCTCGCATTAACGGGTAGATCGCCTTGGCCTGTAGTTGAGACGACTACGATTACAACAGAGTAATCCCTTAGGGACGACTAGCTTGTATCAGCTTTTGTGTGTCGATATTACGCTGTGTCTGCTTGCCGTGTCAATTGCATCCAGTTTGGATACGTGGGTCCAGAAATGGATACGCTCAAGCATACGCCCTAGTTCTTCTGCATAATCATATGCATTGCCCGTCTCCGAGCCATAGGCAACCAGAGCTGATCTGTTCTGCATTTGACACGCGATTTGCTTTGCGTTCGACGTAGCCCAATAGAGAAGAAGGGAAAGCAAACATTAGTGTTTGCCACCTCATGAAAAAGGAGAAACCAGCTTGAAAATGAACTTCCGTGGCAAACAGATGTGATCGAAGGCTGATGTTACTATAAAGGCGTAATTCATCCACTGGACAAGGCTCGTCCAGGGAAATATAGTCCTTCAGCCCCTAAATTGCATTCAATATTGATCTTGTGCCCTTTGCCACAGTTGTGAAGTAATAAATATTCACATTTCCAGAACTAGCAGTGACACAACCAATGCATGTCATGATATAGGGCCTTTCCTTCACTCATGAGAGCTGTATTTGTGACTTGGGGTACCGAAGTGAAGCGGTCTAGAGCGGCGATAATCTACCTAGCAACTTTACTTACTCTAGTAGCAATCTTGCAGTGAAGCTGCATGAAGGGTCCCTACGGGCGCCTTTCTTAATCCGGTTTGGTTTCATGAACTAGCGCCGCTTCCCTACATTTTTCTTTCTCTTCTGCTCTTGTGTTTTGTGCAACTTCTTTCCTTCCTACCTCAAGACAACACTCTGTCCACTGACAACAAACACCTTCTTCTACCTTCTCACACCTTGATTCGGGCACGCTTGAGCTACCCTCATCCCCCTCGTCAAGTCATTTCCTTAGAGGCACTCTCAACCTCGCCTTTCCTCAATCCGAAAAGCCTACCAGCAGCTTCAAAGCTCACTACTACCTCTCAATACAAATATGTCTGCCGTTGATACTATCACCGAAAATATGGCTGCCACAACCATTGCTCCAGTTGCACCGGAAGGAGCAAACAACGTCTCCGGTGGTGAGCCCATCAATGCTGCCGAGAATGAGGCAGTCATTGCTGCAGCTGCTGAGGGCCGTCGTCTTTACATCGGAAATCTTGCCTATGCGACCACTGAGGGGGAACTCAAGTCTTTCTTCACCGGCTTCCCAGTGTATGTTCTTTACTTATGCTCTCTTTCTGCATCAATATGCTAACACACACATCAAGCGAGACCACTTCCATCCCCACAAATCCTCGTACCACCCGACCAGTTGGGTACGCCTTTGTCGATCTCTCTTCTGCAGACGAAGCCCAGAAGGCCATCGCCGAGCTCGCTGGCAGATACATCCTCGACCGTAAGGTCTCCGTCCAGCTCGCTCGCAAGCCTGAGACCGCCGCGGAAAAGCAGGCGGCTGCTGCTAGTGGTGGAGAGGGTTTCAGCGGCGGAGAGGGCCGTCGTAGGAACTCTGGCCGTGGTCGTGGACGTGCTCGTGCTCGTGGCGGGCGTACTGGTCGTGGTGGCCGAAGCGTAAGCTGCTATTATGATCAAACCCTCAACACATTGATGCTAATACATGCATGCTACTAGCGTCAAGCCAACGCTGGTGAAGATACCAACGTGCAAGGCCAGGCCTTGCCATTGACCGAGACCACCAACGAGACTGCACCGGCAACCAACGGTGCAGAAGAAAAGGCTCGTTCTCCTCGTCAACCCCGTCAACGCGGCCCGCCTGAAGATGGAATTCCATCGAAGAACAAGGTCATGGTGGCCAACCTCCCTTACGATCTTAGCGAGGAGAAAGTAAGCTTTATTGGATCCCCCAAATATCCGAGAATTTACCTGACACTATGACTTCAGCTCAAGGAGCTCTTCTCGGCCTACAGCCCTACCGCTGCCAAGATCGCTCTTCGTCCTATCGCCCGGTACATGGTTAAGAAGCTTCAGGCTCGCAACGAACCCCGAAAGGGTCGTGGTTTCGGTTTCGTCTCTTTAGGATCGGAGGAACTGCAGCAGAAGGCTGTCAGTGAGATGAATGGCAAGGAGGTGGAAGGCCGCGAGATTGCTGTCAAGGTCGCCATCGATAGCCCTGGCAAGGAGGACGTCGACCCTGAGGCTGCTGGCACAGCTCCTCTCACCGAGAACGGAGTCGTCCAAGCCAACGACCCTCCTGCGACCGAAGCTGCCTAATTCGCTCTGGCACAGAGATGCGTTGCTTCACTGTCCACATTGATCTCACCGTCTTTGTTCACATCGAATGCTCGCGTGAGCATTAGGCGGAAATCTTGGCGGCACTCTCAGTATCAAAACTCATGCATACATTTAGAGCGACTGATTTCTTCTTTGCGAGGTGGTCTAGAAGCTCGATATGGCCGCATTAACGAAGATACTGTTCATTGTACTATTATCACGAAATGCTTTTCGCCCGCGACCGCTGTATTCTAGTATTAGATTGTGGAAGACGTGATTGAATTCAGAAAAGTTTTGGTATTCATCTCTGTGCTAATAAGAGCTACCTTGAAACCGTGTGCCAATGCATGTGCCAACCCATCGTGGCTACGAGCCGTGCACGGTGTACATAGAAAAGGGGTCTCTGGAGCTAGCGCGCTTATCGATAGGAGATGCCTCCCACTCGTGTGCCCTCGATTTCAACAACAATGAGCCTACAGCAAGCATTGAAACCTCAATCGCGCCGACCAGTCATGAAACTTGTGTGAAAACCAATTGCCCGCCCAACTGAGCCTACAACGTCCAACGAAATGTGGGAGGTCGACCCCGAAACCAAGACCAAGGTGCTCTCTCCCTCCTACCAACTCAATACCTTTTAATTAATATTCTTGCAGCTCGCAACCTTACAGAAACGCCCCGGGAATACGGCCTGCATAGACTGTTCGGCTCCTTCCCCACAATGGGCCTCACCCAAATTCGGCACCTTCATCTGCCTCACATGCGCGGGCCTACACCGAGGTCTGGGTGTGCACATCTCCTTTGTACGGTCAATACAGATGGATTCGTTCAAGCCTGCTGAGATAAGTCGCATGGAATTGGGCGGAAACAATAATTGGAAAGAGTTTTGGGAGAGTAAGAGCGGACAGAAGTGGGGAAAGCCTGGGCAAGGAGGGGACGGGGAGGCGATGAGGTTGGTCGGGGATCGATATGGTGGAGATGAGGGTGAAGAGTACAAAGAGCGGCTGGGCTGTAAAGTCGAAGGACGAGAATTCGCAGGCATGCCGGTCAGAGAGCGGAAGAAGATGGAATCGCGCGGCATGGAATCATCTACAGCGCGCACATCCTCCCCTCTGGCCGGCGCAGGATCACGGTCACAAAAGGCACAGAATGAGGGATTTTTTGCTAGGAAAGGGAATGAGAATGCCAGCAGACCCGATGGGCTGGCGCCGAGTCAAGGCGGGAAATATGGAGGGTTCGGCAGCGAGCCGGCCATGCCGACGGCAAGAGAGGGAAGTGGAGGGGCGTTGCCAGGGGTGGATGATTTCCAGAAAGATCCAGTCGCTGCGCTGTCGAAGGGATTCGGGTGGTTTACGAGCACGGTGGGCAAAGGAGCGAAGACGGTGAATGACGGGTGGATACAACCTACGGCTCAGAAGGTAGCAGGCCCCATTCTTCATCCTCCCAAGCAATTGAATTGGGTTGGGTTTTGAAAAGATGGTGCTGACGTTGGTCGCAGATAGCAGAAGCAGACCTCGCAACCACGGCCCGCCTCACCGCCGCCCAGGCCGCCAAAACCATCCAAACGGGCACCAAAGGCGCAGCGGATCGCTTCAATAGCTTCGTGGAAGATACGGGCACTGGCGGATCGGGTGGTGCGGCCAGATCGAGAGGGGCCGTTGAGCCGGAACGGAGAGAGTTTTGGGATTCGTTTGGGGATGCGGGGGCGGAGAAGAAGAGCGGTGCGATTGGGACGGCGGCGATGAGGAAGGGTGGTGGTGGCGGTGGGAACGAAGGGAAGGAGGAGGGGTGGGGTGATTGGTAGAATATTCTCTATGCTCGACGGAGGTTGGTTTGCTGAAGTTTGTAAGGCATTGGGTATAGACGTTCCGAACGGAGCGTAGATGTATTATTACTATGCGCAAATGATACGACACATGTTCCATCTTCCTCATCATCTCCCGTCTCAGAAGCCCCTCAACTCCCTCAAAAGCACCTTCTCCCTCTGCCCCACCACCCTCTGAAACCGATCAGCACTCATCACAAAAGTCCCCCTGCCCCCCGTCAAACTCCTCAAATGCTTCAGATACCCCACCATCTCCTTCAACGGCACCCTCGCCGTTATATTCCTCTGTCTGCTCCCGTCGACCGCTATACCCTGTTCTTGAGTCTGAGAAGAGCCAAAGGGGTCGGGAGGCGCGTAGACTTTGCTGAGGTCGATTCGCGGGAGGGGTTCTTGGGTGGAGTTGACGGTGGGGCCGGATGTGACGTCGGCGTCGTCGAGGGACATGATGTGCCCGCCGCGCGAAGAGGAGATGTCATTCACAACGGCGCCTAGGCTGGCTTCGTCGACGCTGACGGTGACGTTCATTACGAGCTCCATTAACGCGGAACCATTCTCCAACGCTGTAGATTTAAGGGCGGCCTTTGTAGCCAGTCGGGCGGCTGATGAGAGAGCAGCGGGGGTGGTTTCGGCGCCGAAGATGTGTTTTCGGGGATCGAGGGTTAGGATGACGTGGGTGTTGTGGAGTTGGAAGGCGTAATTGATGCCCCGGCTCAAGGCGGCGAGGGCGCCGTTCTTGAGGGCCGAATGGAGGAGGGGGATGGATAGGTGGGGTGGGAGGTCGCCGTTCCAGGGTTTGGGGTCTGAGGCGTCTTCGGTGGTTGGTTTGAGGAAGATTGTGATTCTGTTGCCGTCTTCGTAGGCTGAGTATGCGTATTCGTCGTCATCGAGAGGGATTTGGGTAGTTTCTGAGAGTGGCTCGACGTGGGCAATGCAGGAGGCTCTGCCTTGTTTGCCGCCTTGCTCTTTATCGAAGACGTAGATATCAGGCGAAGAGGGCTCGAGTATGGATTCTCGATATGCGATCTCGATCTTGCCCATGGCGGCTTTGGCTTTGAGATCGTTGACGAGTCGATCTCGGGCTATCTCCAGGTGGAACTCACCCATTCCGCTTAACAAAGTCTGACCAGACTCTTCGTCTTCGGAGACTTGCAAGCTTGGGTCTTCTCTAATCAGCAGGTCCAAAGCGCTCTTAACAGTTTTCTCCTCGCTCATGCTGTGCGGTTCGACGCTTGAGAAGAAGACAGCGGGAGGCACTTCGATGGGTCGGAGCTGAAGGGTATTCAATGGCGCTGGAGGACCTGACTTCGGGTTCGCTCCAGTGTAGGAAATCAGCGTGTCTCCGGTTCTGGCATGCTTTAAGCCAGGAATGACGCCAATCTGACCGGCTGGAATAGTATCAATCTGCACTGAGTCGGAAGCATACATCTTGAGCAGCTGTGGTGCTCGCTCGGATACTTGGAGGTTGGTGTTGAAGAGCACGGACTGCCGCATGATGCTGCCAGAGTAGACGCGTACGTAGACGAGAGCCCCGCGGCGAGGGTCATGAACCACTTTGAACGCTAGAGCACATGATTCCAGATTCTGGACTATGGCAGTGCTCTTTTTTTTGAACTTGGTCGTTGAAGTCTTTGATTTTGGCCCAGTTCCAGCGGTAATCATGTCTCCACTTAGCAAACTTGAGAGGGTTCCTTCTACTCCGCCAAGGTTGATTCCGGGGTCTGCAGCCTCACCAGGGCTCGGTAGTAGCTGGACGACAGCATCGAGCAGAGGCTGAATGCCCATGTTCTGAAAGCTTGCGCCTGCAAACACAGGAACAATATTCGATGACTGATTTAGAACGCATCGTCTCAAGGATGCCACGATGTCTTCACTTGGAATGGCCAAATGATCTTCATCGACTTCCAAGTACTTCTCAACCATATGTTCGTCATGCTCACTCAAAAGCTCGACAAGCGCTCTTCTAGCGTTCATGATTTCTTGCATGAATTCTGCTTCGGACGATGGAAGATCATCAACAGAGATGACTTGAAAATCCTTTCCATCCCCTCCCTCGGTCCATTTGAAAGCCCGAAGCCCAATCGCGTCACCCAGTCCCACAAATTGACCTCTACCGCCCTCCCACCAAGGCACTTGGCAGACTGCAGGCCACGTATGCAGCCTTGCAGCGATCTGCTTCACAGTCTCCCCAAAAGCTGCACCATCTCGATCAAGCTTATTGATATAGATGATCTTAGGAATATGGTATTTCGCAGCCTGGTACCACACTTTCTCCGTCTGAGCTTCGACTCCCGCCACACCGTCGAGGATGCAGACCGCGCCATCCAAGATTCGTAGCGACCGAAGGACTTCGAAGGTGAAGTCTGCGTGGCCGGGCGTGTCTATTAGACTGATGTTATGAGGCACAAGATTGCTTGTGTTTGTAGATCTCTTTGACAGGCCGCTGGTGGATAAAGGTGGCCAATGGAACGAGATGGCTGCAGACTGTATTGTTACACCTCGCGCTCTCTCTGCGGGAAGGAAGTCTGTGACTGTGGAGCCTTCGTCTACATCTGTGGAGTTTGTAAGAAGACGAACATGGAAAAGAACATGCGTGGGGATGCGCAATAGCAGTCGTTGCTAATCATCTACTTTTTGAAAGGAGACGCGGATTGATATTAGATACTCGAGATTGAGATGACAAGCAAAGAAATCGGCATACTTCCTATCCGTCTTGTATGACCACTATAGTACAGCATGCGCTCCGTGGTAGTCGTCTTTCCCTTTGATTTTGTCAGCCTCGTGACCAGAAGCTCCTTTTCATCCACTACGTACCGCATCGATATGGGCAATGATGCCAATATTCCTTGTTCTCGATAGCTCTGTTGAGACATCTTGGATTTTTCTATAGGCTGTAAGACTGAAGGCACGTCTCGTGCTGTAAAGGAAAAAGAGTCGAGTAAAAGGACTATGGAGCCGGCTTGAGGCCCGCCCAATGTGCATTTACTCAGCAACGGTAGAGCAGGCCAGCTCAGAGCCCCTCGGACCGAATCTAGATCTTTGCTTCTTACGTAATGATGCAGCGGGAGCGGCTCACTAGCGCTAGACCCACCTGCGCTAGCATGCAGGGGATCAGGGCTTCTCGGGGCCCAAAATCGAACTGCACTGGGAGTTGTCGAAAATCGCAAAATGTGCCTTGAACCAACTTTTACAACTCGACAACCACTCAACCAAAGTCTTGATCACCAAGTGTTTGGTGCATGGATTACTCTGATCAATTAGTCATCACCACTGAAGACCTATCCGACTCCACGATTCCGCCCCTATGCAATACTGGTTTTTGGCCCCCCAAGGGACTTCTAATATTGGTGTGATGATGGTGTTGTCGCGATTTGTAGCCTCGTCTTAATCTTCGTATAAGCCCCATGTATCTCCTTTTGCTCTTCTCTTCTCCCTTCTCCCTTTTCCTCTCCGCCTTCATCAGTCAAGAAGATGGCGAATGCTACGGACATAATAACATACATCGGTATCCCCCTCGCTGTCCTGGGTGTTCTACCAATCCTCTACACAGCCATAAACTCCCTCATAACCATCCGGAAGATCAAACAGTCCCTCAGACACAATGGGCTCTTCGAAGCCACTACCCGCAGCAGTCTCATGTCCGGAGTGGTGGAAGTCACCCTGCCAAGGGTCAGTATTACGCCCCTGGACCGCGAAGAGGACACCGAATATTGGAAGCCAAATCGTCGACCGTCCACGCTGAAAGGTGGGACATGGACCATCTTCAATTGGAATGTCTTGATCACAGGATCTAGACTATATAGATTGCAGTATAGTGATGATCTACAGATTCCGCAAGCGGAGATCCATTTGGAGGAATTGCTGGCATTTCTGTTGGATAGAGGCGCTGTGCCTGACGTCAAGGGTCTGCACATGCTGAGGGTCTCCGGGTTGTGGACACCGACGGGGACCAGTTTGTTGCTGAGTCCGGATACGTTGGTTAAGGTTTTGAAGGTATCAGTACCGAACGATTCGGACGGGGTGCTGAGCTTGACGTTATATTGGAATTCGGCTTGGGATCAAAGGGACCCTAGTCAGCTTTCGCCAGGCTGGATTCGTCTTCAGATTCCTCTAGATCCCGAGGAGACATACGATGACGCCTTGGAGCAGCAGCCTGCCCATCCTAAGCCCACGTCGATTCGTTTCCGTCTGAGTCATGTCGGCTCCTCAGTCTCAATCTCCCATGCGCTTTGGGAGCAGGAGAACAAGCCTCTAGCGTCATCGCCTTCGCTAGACCATCTCCGCTCCGGTCCGGCTTCAAACTGGGCCCCATCTATAGCTCTTGCACTTGGACTCTCCAAGTCATTTCCATTGTATACTCATCATCTCGATGATTTCCTAACGACCTCGGCCACCCGCGACACCATTCCATGCGGCGTTCTTGTTACCCTTGGACTCTTGGATGAAAGCGAAGCCCCGTCTTGGGAAACGAAGTATAATTCGAATGGGAATGGTTACAGCTTCCACTCACGTATGATGGCTCAGTCAAGAGCAATAAATGCCGAAAAATCGATGAGCCCACAACTAGCAGAGATCGCGAGAAGGAACAGACAAGCAGAAGAGTTCGACCAATTTAGGGAACGGGCCCGAATGAGTAGTGAACAGAACAGAGAGCGCAGCAGTAAGCGTCAGCGTGAAGCTGTGGGCTCTTCGAGATTAGATGCGGTAAGTGTGACCAATACAGCCTTGAAATGGTTGAGGACAGCGAAGCTGGTCGACAAAGATGCCAGCGTTCAGAGCGTTGTGGAAACGTTGTTGGTAGATCTCATCAGGCAGAAGGAGCATGCGATGAGTGTTTGCACAGTCTTGAAACGATGGCGCGAATGGAGTGATCGAGGCGGGATGACAATCGATGACTTGGAATTTCTCAAGAAGAACAAGGAACCGCTCTGCAATGCGGCGTGCGTTATGGGCCTCTTCCGAGAAGTGTATACGAAAGAGGAAAGCACGGTTGCCCTAGACATGCGAGAATGCGTACAGCATTGGAAGAAAGTTCGACTAGGATGACTGTGTATTTAGCGCCACTCATTATTCCTATTTAGCTAGCGTTAAGATATTTCTCCTTCGACCTCTGTCTTCTCATGTCTTTATCTGCTCTGCGAGCGTGATTCAAGCTGCTGCCCAGACCTTCAGAGTCCCTACGTTCTCTTTCGAGATTGCTTTCCGTGACATGGTCCAGCATGAACCTTCCAAGCAAGCCATTTCTCCATCTTTGAATCATCCATAGTGCTGAAGCATCCAGGTCCGGCGTGCCTCCTTTTTGCAGTCTTCCAGTCTTCTGTGCCACAGCGCTCAAAAACTCCACAACATCGTTTGTAGGTGACGCATAGTCCGCATAGATCTCTGGATCGTAGATATTCATCTGATATAGTAGGTAGTCCGCTAAAGTCGTCGGAGCAATGATGGTGTCCTTGACGCTTCCACACAGGGCAAGTTTGAGCATGGACTCTGCATTCGGCACGTATGGGACGAAGACTCCGGGGGTATCCATCAAGTAGACACCCTCATTGTTTTCATCGCCCCCAATAATCTTTACCGTCGTCCCAATCTTCCGAGTCACTCCAGGTTGAGCGCCAGTATGAGCGGCCTTCCCTTTGTGGATACCGACCTGTCGTAATGCATTCAGAAGTGATGACTTGCCAACATTAGGCATCCCGACAATCATCATCCGGGAGCCCATCAGAGAATCTTTTGCCGAAGCATGGTCTCGAGCAAAATTGAGGACTTTACGCACAGAGCTTTTGTCCTTATGGTCAGAAAAAAGTACTGAGCTCGGCCTTTGCCATTCCTGAATGAGCCGTTCTCTCTGTATACTGTCAACCTCCACCCTCGTTATAATAGCGTACATGTCTTGCAACGTACATACACTTCTGTCCTGCTGCCTGCCTTCACTGCCCAGGTCCTGCTTTGTGTAGACAATCAATCTTTCCCTTCCAGCTAGGTTTTCCTCGAAGAGCGGGTTGCGAGAGGTGAGCGGTACCCGATAGTCTCGACACTCGATGACGAGGTCTATGTATGTAAGCATCGTCTTCATCTTATTTAGACCTGCACGGTGATGGCCTAGAAAGTAGGAGCGAGGGAGGGAGTCGAGGGTGGGAAAGACCCTTCGCGGCACGATGGAAGCCATCAAGGGTGGCGTAACGAATGACCATCATGTGTGATAGTCTTCTCGCATCATAGGCTGCAAGGTATGTAAATGTTGAAGCAACAGAACTTTCTTTGATGTTGGATAATTGACAGACTCTATTGCCAGCGGAGAAGATTCTGCTGACTCAGCATCCACCGAGTCTGCAGATCCGCCCTCTCTCCTGTCACTCCAGATATTCCATGGCTTCAACATTTTTGGTGCTTGATCTGTATTTTCCATGCAGATATGAAGCCGGATAAGTTCCAAGATGATGCACCACCTCTTGGTGCTCTGTTAGGAGGCAGTGTTTCTAGCATTGGACAAGGACGCCGTGCTCAAGACGGCTACAGGATTGAACTCTTCTGTCGAAGACCTTGAGGTTGAGGGTAGTAAAGACTCGAGGGTCATTCTCGCCTATTGGCCTCTACCCACTTCGAATTTCAAGGATTGGTATTTGAGATGTCTACGTGACTTACGCTAGAAAGGGGAGGTCCCTCCTGATGAGGCTGTGACGAGATGGGCCAGTCAGGGCATTGATGGGCTTGGATATATCCACTCTAAGGATATGTCACAAGCGGATATCGAATGCCATAGTGTATTTATTGACAAGAAGGATGATCTCAAGCTTCGCGACTTTGACGAGGAAAAGTCCGCGTCGACACCCTACTTTTCAAGGTCCCGATGTTGCCCCGGACGTGTTCGCTCTAGGTACTACACCATATTCCAAGGTCAACTCCGCCACAGGCGACATTCAAAGGCTCTACATGGCAGGGGAATTGTTCAGTCTGGAGCATTTGATGCTTGTTATCAAGAAGTGCTGGAGAGGTTCCTACGGAAATATCACAGACGTCGCTTTCGACTTGTGGCAAGTCCAGTAACAATTGGCTGGCTCTTGCACCATGCGAGTCAGACATCGTCTTTACTTTGACGATTCTTTACCGTCTCCTATACTTTTTACTTTCCTGAAAAAAAAGCCTATTGAGATCTAGCCGTTATCGAGGATACATTCCAAACACGCAAGGGCTTGGCATTGCCAAGCTAGCTGTGTCCCCTTGACTCCGGTGCATCGCAGGAGTTTCATGCAAAGATACTGCCTTGCACGGACCGGTCATGCGGGGCCTCCTTCGATGAGGTCCTTGGCTCATATAAGGTCTCTGGCATCCATGCTTTCTATGTCTCTCCAAACACCGTCTCTCAGTTTTTCTTGGGGTCACGCTTCATTGTCGATCACACTGTTCTCTTCGGCATGCACCTGCCTCGCCTGACCACCCTCGTTATCTACCTGGTTGCTTTTGCCTCAGCCTCGCCCATTGCCTGGCCCGATGACAAGCTTGAAGAGATCAATGCTCTGCGGGCGAAAGGTGTCTCGGAGGTAAGCAGACTGACGCAAGCATTCAATCTTTCACAACGCCTGTATTTTCCTGCAACCTGTATTAGCTGTTTTTGTAACGCCGCGCGAACCCGACCGCCTCTGAATTGATTAAATCGGGTTCCCACTCTGACAAGCCATAGGCCGAGATAGCAGCCCGCAACCCACGACCGCTTGCATCTCCCTCCCCTGCTCCGCTCTCGGAATCAGTCTCATTTTTCGGACGCTCCACCATGGAGACTGCAGATATGTCCTTGGATGTCATCGGCGAAACGGCTAAGAGCCACGGAAGGAAGAGACATTTCAGGGAGAGTGTTGGCAGAAGAGGGGAGGAAATTGGAAGACGGCTTTGGAGTGACAGGGAGCTCGAAACTCTGACGATAAGCTAACTCATACGCATTGGCGATCAACATATGTGGCTTTTCCGGGGTTCGAGAGGTCTCCTAGCCAGAAAAGTGCATCAGGATGCTGCAGAGCCCAGGACAGATTGAATGTTTCCGAGGTGGTGTTGTCCACTGTAATTGCTATCATTCGAGCAATAGTAGAATGATTGCCAGTCCAACTCGCGCCCCTGCTTCCTCGCTGTCAATCGTAGACTGTTGCTTTCTAGCGCTAAGCTTGCTCCCCATCTCTGCTGATGTTCGTTCATGTTCCCTGGGTCCCGATCAAACTCGCTCACGTTGAGCTCGGATGTCAATTTGAACGTGGAGGAGGATAGTTAATAGCTTACCACCTTTTCATCACATCGCATCTCAAAGGGTCCTGGTCACGCAAATCATACTTCGCCCATCAGTTTGCAATCGACACGCTTGCGAGAGTAGTAATCAACCAAAGAGCCCTTGCGGTCCTTTGTTTCCGAGATTCTCTGCTGCAATAGGCGCTCTCCTAGCGCCGAGATTATCCTCACGGTCGGGACCAACACACATGTCGTATTGTGATGATATGTTGCGGCGTTAATCTCGTGTTTGGTTAGAAAGGGTGTGGTCATCTTTGCCGTTAGGGGTCCAAACACCGACAGACATTGACTCAGCCACGAAATGCCATGAGCTTTACTCTACTCGTGCTCGAAACTTTCTCTTCAGCACAAGATGAACGGCAGGAATCGGAGCTCAAAGCGTTTTTTTGGAACAAAAGATGACCACAGTAGGAATGCTCTTGCCTTAGGACTCGTGGACATCAATTACCTCCGCAGAAGTTATCGCAGACGTTTCACTTCATTTGCGTGCATACTATCTTTGGCTTCTTCGGTGATTAGATTGAGGATGAGTGTGATGCATTGTGCGAAATGTTTGATCTCCTATGAATCGAATATCGTTGAGGCACGGTATCGTATTCCCAAAATGGTAATCTGCCGTGTCTGCTCACACTTTCACTGCGCCGCAGCCAAAAAGATAAATCATGGCAGCTGACTAAACCGGAGTGTTGATTTGATTCGTTCACTGTGCTGATTGAATTATCTTGTTGGTTATCAAAAGTGCAACTTTTCGCATTGGGGGCTAGAATTGTTGTGACACTGACATCGAATCGTCGTGAGCTGTGGTCGAGATGATGTTGTATCCTGAAAATTGATCCCGTCTTTGCTTCTCCCATCGTATCGCGGATATATATAATGGCTTGTAGTTGCGCTGCCTTGCGATCATTTGCATCACTGACGTTCAACATATCACCTTTATCCTATTTGATCCAGCTTCCAAAGACCCACCTATCCACGTACGCCTTTCCTGAATTTTCAACATGGCCCAGTCTTCCTCCCCAGGGGCTCAAAGGATCCGAAGCACCGTCCGCAAGTTCGTCAATAAAATCAAACCTCCCAAGGACGAAACGATGCCGGGGGAACTCGACTCCACCGAGGTGCAGCTGACCAGATTCTTCGGCAAACCTGTTGCTATTGCTTCACCCAGCTCATCTCCCACAACCTCGCTGGCTTCATCACGCCCGACGAGGAATAACGCGAGAGACTCGTATACCTCGAATATAGCGTTCGACTCCTATCGAACAGCGTGACTCACCGGTCAGAAAATAGCAAAGCGAATAACGAAAATGCTGTTGCTGTGAGTAAGATTCATTGATTGGGATATTGCATACGTCTGTTTTGATTGAGATCCTGACCTCGTGATACAGGAAGCTTCGATCGCTTTGTGTCGAGCCTATGGCCCAGCAGGACCTAACACACCAGCACGAAGGCGTTGCCGCACGTCGTCGTATCTACAATGATCTGATTTTGGAGTTCTTGGAGTGTTTTGGTGAATTCAATTCCGACGCGCCGGGTTGTCTAGATCCTGCCGATTGCAAACTTGGCCATTGAAGCATCAAGGGAGCTGTCTTTAAGGTGGACATGTTGCGTCGGAATGGCCGTGAGTAGGCTTGGAGATGAGGGACTTGGCCGTGTACAGCATGTGAGAGAGTCATGTACTTCTTGTCCTTTGCCAATGATACCCATCAATCAAAATCTCTTAAGGGGACATGTTTCGTCTACAATGAAAGACCTGTAGACTCACCTTAACATCATTAGGACACACGATGCCAGATGCTGCGACCGCGCCCCAATTGTAAAATCTTTCATCCTTCTACAACGGCTGCTGTCGGCTGGCATGTGCCCATTAGCACCTCCTGCATTGACTTGCCTGCTCACTTTCATTTCATTCTATTGCGTGTGCCACCTTCTGGAAGCCAACAAACAGGGTCTCCTCCCTTCATTGTGACTACCATCACCCAGGTATCGACCTTGAAAGAAAAGCCTGGTGAAGATTTATAAACTCCCCATACGGATCCATGAGAACAGATTGAAAGGGTAAAGAACCGACAAATTCGCTCCGAATTAAAATCGACGACGTTTTCTAATTCTCTCGTTCCACAGCGGTGGCCCAAACGTGTTTGCAGAGACTCGCGGTCAGCAGCCTGATCTATCTGCTTCCTTCGTAGACCTCAAACCCAGAAGACAGATAGGATATGTGGATTTTTCACCACTGAGTACACAGCCTAGGAGGGGCAAAATGCACGCCTGCCGCCATATCCGACCCCGCCATCCTAGGCAGTGGGAGATTCCTTTAGATCATTACATTGAGTGCACATTGAATGGGTGATGAGTTATCCGACTTCAAAATCCCGGCTCGTTCGGACGTTTTTGATACGCCCCAGCTGAGCTTTTGTTTAAGCCTCGGAGGAACCGCAGTCCATGTAAATATGTGCTTGCGTCTCGGTGGTAACATTAGAACCCTCATTGAGGTTCCATTGAGAGGGTTATGGGTTCAAGGTCAAGAAGAATACGACACGTTTTTGAACCTAAGCCATGAGCTACGCAATGCACCGCCATTCTTCCCGATAGGGTCTATCAAGGATGCTCAAATTGGTATATAGACGCCAATCCATGCGAATTCTTTTTCCTTCCATCCTCTGAGCCCGTGTCCGACCCTGGATTTCCACCTAGAAGCCCTTCCCGCAGGTCTTTGCCCCAAACGCACTCCCAAAGTTCATACTCCTTTTTATTCGGAGCTTGGGCTCATGTTCCGGCTGCTCGAAGGTCTCCCCAGCTTTCTCCGAAGAAGCTCCATCGTCCATGCTAACGCTGGGAAGACTCGATGTCTCCAATCTAGCAGCCTGCAGCAGCTTCGAGTCCAGCTCGTCAAGGAACTGCTTGTCTTCTCCGGTGCCATTGTCTAGCCCAAGAGGCCCTTTCAGTTCTGGATCCTCATCTCCAGACTCATCTTTCTCGTCCCAAGATTCGTCTTCTCCGTTTTGAGATTTGTCTTTCTCGACCCGTGATTCTTCTTCGGCAACGGGAAAATAGCTGTCCGAACGCTCAGAAGGTAGCTTCGCAACCGAGACTTGGGGTTCGAAAGAAGGTCGCTCCGTTTCGGGCTGTATAGGAGTTGCTCCGTCACCCTCACTGGAGGCGCCGTCTGCATTAAAGAAGGTACGGCGAGCCAGTGGAGTATGTCCAGCGTCCTTGGTATAAGGGTCCAGTGGGGCTTCAAGCTCAGAGGAAGGCAGCTGGATCGTCCCAGGCGAAGGTGTTTCAGGCGAAGGCGACTGCGGCGTCATGACCTTTCTGGCCGGCACTGGAGACAGAGTAATAGACTTGAAGTTGATGCCGTCGAGGTTCTTGTCTATCTCTGCGCCGGACACATTTGGCTTATAGAGAACCGGTTGCATGTCCGAAGAGTCCTTACGGCCACAAGTGGTGTCTTCTGCAATGCTAGGCAACCGATCTTGATCTCCGCGCTTTGAGGCTTGAGGCATTGGATCGGAAAACGTGCGTGTAGGCTGGACATCAGGTTTCGGTCCACGCCAGATTTCGTCTCCTGTCGCAGTCACGCTGGTGTGACTTGAGCCATCTTTGCTCAAGGGGCTCCAAAGGCTGCTATTGCTTTGAGACCCACGGGTTCTATTGTTGATCGGAGACGACACGTCACTGGAGGAGATGGCTTGGTATCGGCGTAGAGACCCTTCAAGCTGCGCAATCCTCTCATGTAGCTCCGTCCTCTCGGTGTTCCACAATGCCCTTTCTTCGTCGAATGTTTGCCGTTGATGTTCCATGAGCGCCTGGAACTGTTTAACGTAACGGGCTGATGCCACCTGTGACGATATCGATATTCGTAATGGTGATCCAGGCAACCGGCTGGCAGAGGAGAGGGATGGCAGACGGGGCAGGCGACCTTGAGGAGATGCATTCTCCGACATGGATCCTTCATTTATGTGAGGGTGAGGAGACATGGTAGATGGCGAGGAGGTATTCATTTTGATTGAGCGTGTGGCAGCCTGGCCAAATGATCTGACTTGGAAACAGCGTTGACCGCTGGTTCAAAAGACGGCGGTATGATGCTGCTGGAAGGTGGAGGTCATCGGAGAAGCATTCTACCTTGCCTCTCTACCGTCAGAGATATAATTTGAGTAGGAAGACAGAATCAGGTGATGAAGCGGGCGAGAAAGAAATGAAGAAGGATCATGTCTTGAAATCCATGTGGAGAAAAAGACGTATGACTGGAGGAACGGGGATTTGTACCGGCTAATGACGCATCACGGCGCACCTTCCCGTTTCCCCGGTGCCTGAAGATCCTATCGCGTGGCTGCCAAGACCACAAATTCCTAGATGCTCTACCGCTGCTTTACTCGTGCATTCTCAACCTTCATCAGGCATTAGAGCGCTGTTAGAGATCTTAGCATATGAGTCTCAGCGGTCAGGAATCTGCTGCTGCATCAACCCGTGTTCCTAGTCGTACCCCTCAAGTCTGACCTCTTGCGCGTCTCGAGATTCAGCTTCCTTTTGAGATAGCCAGAGAGATCCGCATCATTTTTTACAATCCTCAAATGCTGTTAGCAGGATATTGTTTAACTTCGCCAACCTTTATTGCCTGATCATTGTCGCCCTGAATCCTGTCGGTGTCTTCTCGATGAAAATGTCAACAGAGCTCAAGGCATCTTCCTTTGGGTCTTCATTATCGTTATCGTTTGCTCCTTCATGGAGGTTCTCACGAACGCCGATCGTATCACCGATCTCGAAAGATGATTTCAATTGCTTCCCACTGATCTGGAGACCTATTCCAGACCTATTTTAGGGACTATCGAGGACTGCTATACACAGCGAACAGTACAGAAATTCCACATAGCAGTCCAGGTGGCAGGGTGCCTCGGTCTGATGAGCTATGCCATGATGAATGTTCAGAAGAAACCCCGGAATCTCCTATCGAGCTTCCTGCTCAGCAGATGACGACAACAGATGTTGAGTCTCGATGTCAGGACAGGAAGCTACGGATCAATGCTCGTTGTAAGGACTCATTACAGGTCACAAGAAAGGGATCGCACAAATTCCGTAATGCCAACCGCATGAGTCCTGAGACTCGTCGAGATCAGAATCCTTGGTGCTATCAAAGCCAAAGTCTTTTGCACGTAATCTGCCCCTCGAAACCAAGTCTCCAAACCACTCTTTGTAGTCAGGCGACTTCTTTACATTTGCAGAGCCCGCCCTAACCGTGGACGAATCAGCAGATCAGATCACGGAGTCCGATAGAATCTCCAACGGTGAGCTATGTTTGCACCCGCTCTTCCAATATAAGGTAGATTTCCACCACCGAACTGTGAAAGACTTTTTCCAGGTGAAAAATATTCGAACCTTCATTGCAAGTCGTGTTCCCGAGACATTCGACTCCTACGCCCTACCCTGCCACGCACTTCTCACACAGCTCAAGGTTGCACCTAGCGAAGTGCATCACTTCAATGTAGCTGGAGAGCTCTCGCACCTCGTTGATGACATGGTGCCCTATGCCCATGAAGTAGAGACGCAGACGGCCCATTTAAGCGTCGTGCTGCTTGATGAACTCTCAGACGCTAATCATTGGTCTGATCTGTCAACAATGGGCTCATTCGAGAAACGATACTAGAGTCCATCACATTGAGATCGTGATCGCGCTATTGGAAGTTGGGGCGGAACCCAACTGTCCCCAGGGCCAGATCGTCTACGCTGGGTACAATTCATCCTCATTCCACGTGGAAACTGGCGTTCTCGCTTCTACAAGTTAGAGGCAGCTCTGACACAAAGCATTGTGGCAATTTGGAGCGAGGAATAGATCCGTACCGTGAAATTGAGGGGTACACGTTGTGGTTCCATTTCATGGGGTGGATTTATAATGAAGGCCGACTTCCGATCCCCTCTCCTCGGAGACGAAAAGATAAGTTCTGGTGTTATTTAGGAACTTCATGGGTCTTGGAGCTCAACTCGACGGCATGCTCTACCATGATGTTGTCAAATAAGAAGATGGAGTACTCGTCAGGCTGGAGAGCATGACTGTGGTTGATGTTCTGACTCGGATATTCACTAAGACCGAATTAGAAGATTAGAGCTTTTACGAAGGAAATCCAGAGGGTTCGAAAGTAAAAGCGTCAAGAGCACAGAGGAGAAGGGAGGAAAAGAAGAAAAAGCGAAAGGAGGACATGTGAGATTGAATCCGTGGTGTGTTATTTTCGTTGTCTGACTTGCGGGAGATCATTCTCTTATGAAAGGCCTCTTACCCTTATATCTCATTTTATTGTAGAGATTTACAGTAGATGCTGAGGTAAGGAACATCGATTTATCACTTTCAGAAAGGGTGTCCTAATTCCAAGACTCTTGGTATGAATTAGACAAGGTAAACACGGAATTCTCCAGTCTTCACCGCTGCTCACCCTCTCTACGCTACGCCTTCTGCGCTTTACCGCCATGGTTTTTGAGCAGAGCTAGGCCAAATAAGGACGTGGAGATTTCCCCACACAATGCCAAGACATTAGCCGATACCGATACCGGATCTGCGATTTGTTGGATTTTAGCCACTCTCCATTTGCATCTTGAAATTGACTGACTCATACATTGAAACCAAGAACTACGCAACTGCCCTTTACCCATTACCCTTTTTCCACATTCACAATGTTGCGGTCAAAATCAGCTCGCGCTTTACATTGGCGTCAGCAATTCTCTTCCACCGCCCCTGCAGCAGCCATTTCGGTATACGGGAGAGGAGGGCAAATTTCGTCGTCGAAAGCGGACATCGCAAGAAGGGGCCAAAGCACTGCTGCAGCGACCGCCCCGTAAGTGGAATCAACAATATCGAGTCTTACTCTAGTACTCAATTGACTTATCTCAACACGCAGCCAAACGAGGCCTGTTCCAAGTCCCGCCTTCAACCAGGAGACCAGGAGAAATGATGTACAGCCACTACAGAATGTGCCGCGGCAAGAGATGGATGAGTCGTTAGTTGAACCTCTGTCGTCTATGTTGGCCTGCCTTTGCTGATCAGCTGCAATTACAGCTTCATTGGATTAAGTGGCGGTGCCATATTTCACGAAATGATGTTACGGAATGGGGTTAAGGTACGTCATGTCCTATTGCTCAGCTTCATTCTAGAAAGAGTAATGCTGACCTCTGAAACGTACAGCATGTCTTTGGATACCCAGGAGGAGCTATTCTGCCTGTCTTCGATGCCATCTATAACTCCAAAAACTTCGATTTCATCCTACCCCGTCACGAGCAAGGAGCAGGTCATATGGCAGAAGGCTATGCCCGAGCTTCAGGGAAACCTGGCGTCGTGCTAGTCACTTCCGGTCCGGGAGCAACCAATATAATTACCCCCTTACAGGACGCTTTGTCAGACGGTACGCCATTGGTGGTTTTCTGTGGCCAGGTTCCCACAACCGCTATCGGGTCAGATGCCTTTCAAGAGGCAGATGTCGTAGGCATATCGAGGGCATGTACCAAATGGAATGTCATGGTCAAAACCGTCGCCGAGCTTCCAAAGAGGATCAACGAGGCATTTGAGATTGCTACCAGTGGACGACCAGGACCTGTGCTCGTCGATATGCCAAAGGATGTTCAGGCTGCTATCTGCAGAAGCCCTATCCCTATGGCCAGTACACTTCCATCGCATCCTAGTGCCGCTAGCTTGGTAGCAAGGGATTCAAGTCAGAAGCAGCTCGCGGGAATTATCCAACGTGTTGCAAGGTTAATCAACATCGCTAAGAAACCCGTCATATATGCCGGTCAAGGCGTGATTGCCTTACCAGAAGGACCAAAACTACTCAAAGAGTTGGCGGACAAAGCCTGCATACCAGTCACTACTACGCTACAGGGCCTAGGAGGTTTCGACGAGCTCGATGAGAAGTCGCTACACATGCTAGGCATGCACGGGTCACCATATGCCAATATGGCCATACAGGATGCGGATCTCGTAATTGCTCTTGGGGCCCGATTCGACGATCGAGTGACAGGTAATGGATTTTACAATTCAAGAACACTATCCGTACTGACTTTTGCAGGCAATATCGCCAAGTTCGCCCCTCAAGCCAAAGCTGCTGCTGCTGAAAAGCGTGGTGGAATTGTCCATTTCGAGATCATGCCTAAAAATATCAACAAGGTAGTTCAAGCGACCGAAGCTATCGAAGGCGACGTAGCCGCAAATCTGGCACTTCTTCTCCCATTCGTCAATGAAAAAGCTTCTCGTCCGGAATGGTTCAGTCAGATCAATGACTGGAAGAAGCGCCTACCCTTCGCTTACGAGAAGGAGACTCCAGACGGCCTCATCAAACCACAGAGCGTTATTGAGAAACTCAGTAATCTCACTCAAGATATGAAAGAAAGAACGATCATCACAACTGGCGTGGGACAGCATCAAATGTTAGTGAAATTGTTTGTTACTCAACGAAGCAGATGGCGTGTTTAACAAATAAATAATATAGGTGGACTGCGCAACACTTCCGATGGCGGCATCCCAGAACCATGATTACCTCTGGCGGTCTCGGGACTATGGGTTTTGGGCTCCCAGCAGCAATCGGCTGCAAAGTGGCTCGTCCAGACGCTCTTGTCATAGATATTGACGGGGACGCATCCTTCAGCATGACTCTTACGGAACTCAGCGCAGCCGCTCAATTCAACATTGGCGTTAAGATAATCATTCTTAACAATGAAGAGCAAGGCATGGTCACTCAGTGGCAGTCCATATTTTACGAGGATCGGTTTGCGCATACTCATCAGAAGAACCCGGATTTTGTCAAACTGAGCGAGGCGATGGGCGTACAAGCAGAGCGATGTATTGCACCAACTGATGTTGAGGCGAAACTAAAGTGGCTGATCGAAAGCGATGGCCCTGCTTTGTTGGAGATTGTGACGGACAAGAAGGTGCCCGTTCTGCCCATGGTGGAAGCGGGCTCTGCTCTTCACGAAATGCGTGTATATGACGAAGGTACGTCGGCCCTCGGTCTTTACATCCTGCCAAGTCACCATATGAGACCTTTATACTAATTCATGCCACAGCGAAAGAAAAGGCTAGGAGAGCCAAGCTAAAAATCAAGATGGAGGCAGCTGGTCGGGCGGGTCGATGAGATGTTAATTTCTTCATCGTCAATGTTTGCTGCATATGTATACCCACATCAGGCGTCTGGAGCTTTTAAGGGGCGGCACTGTTACCCCGGAAAGTATCTACGTGCATGGATCTTGGAAAAGCTTATGGGGTCAAGTTTCGGGGGAAGCATTTGGTGGCGACGAGCACGTAAGATTCGAGGAATCTCCATCACTGGAGCAACTCTCTAGCTCCGCAGCAGGTAGTACATATTCGTTTCGATATGAAATCAACTTTTCAGAATGTAGAGGCCCATGGTACGATCTCACCCCAGATGAAGACTACGACGAGCAGTTTTGCTCTTTAGAACATGATAAGCTTACTGATTACTTTCAATTCACTGTGCTCTTTTCGCTCCGAGATCCAGAAGCCTTGACAGGGGGCGATGCATGTGAGTGGAACAGCTAACGCTGATTCGTCTCCCACTGCCGCCATAGATCAGGGCTTCATGCATGGCAGCCACTTCACACTAGGCAACCACGTGGGGACTAATAGATATTTTGGCCACTTTTATACTCTTTGGACCTCTGATAGATAGCATGGACTTGTGTTTCTAAATTCATATCTCTGGCATGCTTACCGGTTTTGTGTAGGTGTCAGAGATTCGTACACGCTGCGCAACGTGCACTTCGGGCCCAGGCCGTCATTGTACCGCAGCCTCTGTAGGAGGGTCTTGCGTAAAAGACGTTTGAGCATATGCCGATAGTATTTTAGAAAGGCCCTATGCAGACCTTTGTCGCGTAAGGGATTGTGTGCTTAGATACCAGTCTTTGAACATTACTCATGTTTTCCCACCATGTCGGCCTGGCTTTGACCCAACACTTAATGGCCAAGAGCTCTCCACCGGACCCTAAGCCCCTGGTGGCCTTCTACCCTGATTGCCCGCCAGAGTTGGTTCCGCGCGGCTGAGAGATCCAATATTGGACTGTCTGCTACATTCCGTCAGAGAGGATAGTTGACAGTTTCCTGATACTTTAGATTCCTGATACTTTAGACTCCTGATAATCTTCACCCCCTCCTTTTGATATCCTCTTCCAATTCGTCCAAAGTCAACGGACAGCTTGTCTTGGTCCATTTCTCCTTCTCACTCTCGATCCATCCCTCGCAGCTTCCCAATCCCACAACCAAGAAGCCCAGTGTCTCCCTGTCAACATCGAAGACCTCCCACCACTCCGTACTCGGGAGCTTTACTCCCACCTCCCTTGCCGCAAGGTAGATCGCCGCCACGGCCAGAGCAGGCGGTTGATGTGTCAGGTACAGAAGCTGGGGAGAGAACAACGCCGTGTTGAGGTGTGCGAGTGTGCGAGCTGCCAGGGCACTCGACTTCTCTGTGGGGCTTGGAGGAAGCACGCCGAGGGTTTGGAGATATGTGAGGGCGACGTGGTGGGGCAGCGTGACCTGCGTGATGAATGAGATTGCCCGCAGGATGATGGACTCTGTTTGAAGGAGGGTAGCCCTTGCGGCCTGGTAGGACCCTTCCGAAAGGCAGTAGGATCCAGCGTCAGGCTTTTCTTTTCCTCTGGTTCCCTCTGAGGGCTGTCGCAGAGGAGACGTGGGAGAGAGAAGATAGGCGTAGACGTTTAATACCGAGCGAGTCGATTGAGGCAGGAATGAAATCTTAGCCGTCATGTACAGTGACGCGGCGGAAACATCCTGATTCTCGATCAGCACAAGCCTCGATGCGCAGATTGGACTACCCATTGCTGACGCACCTTCAGCGCATTGATCCTGAAACTTCCTCCCTCCGATCCAAGATAGAATCTGTGAAAGACGACAATGGCCTGTGCAATGATCTCCTGCGGCAGCCGGAGCAGTATGCCGGCGGCTTGGGTGAGCTGGGCGCCGGCGAAGCGAAGCGAGCTCTCGAGATCCGCGGGTACGCCATCGAGTTGGGAGCTGGAGGTAGAGAGCTGGTCGACTGTTGCCAACGGATTTGAAAGAGACGAGAGCTGTTCGGCTTCTAGTTCCATAATAGAGGTGGCTTAAGGTAAGCTGTGGCTCCGAAGGATATGCCAAGACATGATGGAGCTAGTCCCGGTTAGTCTAGCGTCAAATGATGAACCTGAGACATCACACCACTGTGGTGACTGTAGCATGACTCCCAAGTCCACTAGATACATCCAACTGCCCACGCCCATCAGTCACATTATTATAGAACCTGCGGGCCTAGGCCTATGTCTATTTGTGACTTTTCTCCTAACTGTTCCCCAAATTGTAGTGGTAGGACTAACAGACGTCTGTGATTTTCCTCGAGCTCCCGAGCAGCAGGATGGCCATGTACCTCACAGTCGTGACCGTCAATGTAGAGACTCTCCCAATGAGCTCATTGCATGTGCAGGACTCTGACACGACTTGCACGACTATGCTCCAGCAGCAATTACCAGTTAGCAAATCAAGGGTCCAGCACGCAATCGCCACAACGTTTACTAATCCTAAATACTGATCCAAAGTCGAAACGCTAAAGACTTTGCAAGGCTTCAATCGGTAAGCTTTATCGACGTTGAAATCAATCATTGGACTCTGCTTGCTCATCTTCATGCATTGTCATATATTATTGATAAGCGGGGATGAGTCCGAAGATGCGAGACTCATCATCGAGCGATGGGAATGCTTGGCTTTTCCCTGATATATATTCATTGCCTGCTCCTTTCAAAACCTCAGTCCTTCGTCATGGCTGATCTCTTTAGAGAAGCCCCATTTGGGCAGCTTGTTCGCATCTTTTCTGGCAACAGATTCTTCCCTTATCCTGAAGAGAGAGAAGACTTCCATTGCCCTCATTGCTACCATGCCGATGCTTCTCTACCTTCGGAGAAGATTGCAGAGCAAAGTTCTGAAAGCGAGAAAATCAATGTGGGGTCGACCAAGGCAAGGAGAATCGCGACAAATGACACAAGGCTTGACTTGGAGAAGTCGGCCACCAGCTCAGATCCTGATACGGAAGATGAGCAAGAGCAAGAGCCAGCTAGAGCGCTGGGACTGCTGAGGACTCAAACGTTGCCCTACACGAACGAGAGACTAGAGATCGAGAAGAAGCTTGAGGTAGAAAGGACCAAGTCTAGACCCATCCTTCCGGCGAGAACAGCAGATGGCACTATCCTGGTGGATTGGTACGATACCGATGATGCAGCCAATCCTCAAAATTGGTCGCAAAAAAAGAAGGCTTTTGTTGCCTTTCAGATAACGTGAGTACATGGACAGCGCTACAAACGTGAGGTGCTCAAGCTGACACGAGTGAAACAGGCTCTATACTTTTTCTGTCTACTTGGGCTCTGCTATCTATACCTCCAGTGAACTGTGAGCGATCTCTCGTTTCGTCTCCCTTTTTCACGACTACTGGGGCTGTTCCGTCAGTGGTTGGATAGTCGGCTATAACCCATCTCGACCGAAACGAGGTTCTTTCTCAATTCTGCGATCCGCCTTACTGACCTAAAGATAGACTCGTCATGGCCAGATTTGGGGTCAATGAGTCTGTAGCATCGCTCGGCCTTGCCCTCTACGTACTCGGATGTAAGTAGAAACCCGACTATTAACGTTCGATCTCTAACAAAAGCACAGATGGCACGGGTCCACTGATCTGGGCTCCCATGAGTGAGTATAATTTCTAGGCGTGCCCATAGGATGAGACTGAAACTGTAAAGCTGACTGGTCTTCGTAGGCGAAATTCCAGCTTTCGGCAGAAACTTACCCTACATTGTCACATTCGCGATTTTTGTGATTTTGTGTGTGCCCACAGCACTTGTCAACAACATTGGAGGATTGCTATTTTTGAGGTTTCTGCAAGGTTTCTTCGGAAGCCCCTGTCTCGCTAATGGTGGAGCCACAATGCAAGACATGGTACGCTTTACTCGATCTTTTGTCTGCGGAGCTGACGAGTTCCCAGTACTCCCTCCTCTATCTACCCTTCTCTGTGTCTGTCTGGGTATCTGCTATGTTCGCCGCACCTGCTCTTGGGCCCATGCTTTCAGGCTTCGCAGTGGTTGCGGAGAACTGGCGATGGTCGCTCTGGGAAATTCTGTGGTTGGCAGGCCCAGTCTTTCTCTTGTGGTTTTTCTGTCTTCCGGAAACATCAGCTAGCAATATCCTCCTTCGACGGTCGATGCGTCTCCGCAAACTTAGCCAGAACCCAAACATCAGCTCGCAAAGTCAAATCGATCGTCGAGGTCTGAAGGCTAGTACTATAGCTTTCGATGCCATGATCAAACCATTCGAAATTATGTTCAAGGATCCAGCCGTACTGTTCACCAATGTCTATACCGCTCTCGTTTACGGCATCTACTATTCGTTCTTCGAAGTTTTTCCTTTGGTCTACCCGCCGCTGTATGGCTTCAACATTGGAGAGACGGGTGTCGTTTTCACGTGCATTGTTGTGGGCTGCGTCCTCGCAATGGGGATCTACTTCTACTACCTCCAATACATGCTTATACCAGATATCCTCAAAAATGGTCTCCGTGCTCAGGAATCTCGACTGCGACCAGCATTGATCTTTGTCTGGGGCCCTCTGATTGGACTATTTATATTTGGTAAGCTTCATCTTACTGTGCAATGCGTGCCATTCGCTCACCAAATGGTGCTATTAGGATGGTCCGCGAACAAGAACGTACACTGGATCGTCAGCGTCGTCGGTGTCACAATATATGCCCTGACCGTCTACATCATCAGCCAGTGCCTCTTCGTCTATATTCCGATGTCCTACCCGCAATACGCCGCTTCGCTCTTCGCGGGAAATGACTTGTGTCGTTCTGCCTTCGCTTTCGCAGCGATACTGTTTGCAAGACCTATGTTTCTCAAACTAGGCATTGGCAGAGGTATCAGCCTACTGGCTGGCCTGAGTGTTCTGGGTATCGTAAGTTGTGTTCCTGTTTGTGGCGCCCTGTAGTCACAACTGACCCTCATCTCGCAGATTGGGATGTGGCTCCTCTACCTTTATGGTGCTAAATTGCGGGCGAGATCGAAGTTTGCGCAGAAGTAAAACGCAACGGCTTTTCATACCCGGCGTAAATGGTAACGCTAATCGACGAAGGCAGCAAGCTGCAACGCAATCCTCTTTAGCTTTTTTTAAATCAGGTTTCAACTATCCAAGTCTCAGAATGTAAGAAATCGTCCAATGAAGCTTTGTAGCAATGTCTAAGGCATCTTGGCTGGACGTGGCCTTCCTGACTGGACCGCCTTGAGTAAGGTTAGACTCAAGCCAGCTTACCGACCACCAATATGCAACTGCCAGTCTCACACTTTGCTGCTTTTTATTTTCACGCTCACTTTGCTACTGCACTGACGTTGCTGCAGTGGCAGCTTTATATTCACGTATATCACACATCAACCAATCTTCATGCTAACGCTAGTCACGAATCAAGCCGTTGCTCGTCCAAACAAGACTTCTCTACTCACCCTGCCCCTGGAAGTTCGCGGCGGGATCTATCCCTACCTGTTATCCTGTAACCGCAACACAGAGTTAGTCTTCGAAGGGTGCAATGTTTGGGGTTGGCTTGGTGGTCAGTGCTCCTTCGGCAACAGGCCAGTACTGAATGATCCCGTACCTCCGATTGAACCTAGAGCAGTATCCATTGCTCCCGTCGGATTTGGAAGCTGGGACTGGCATTCCGGGAATGGACAGAGGGCGTGAGCATTGCGTGGAGCAAGGGTAACGCTGCACCGGTGGCATGCGGTTGATAGAGGAAAAGCATATGAGAACGTGATGCCTGCGAGTTACCACAATCCCAAGCCTTCTGTTTATGGCTGGATGTGACGTAGCTAGTTTGGTAATCATTTCACCGAACAGTCTAATTTTGGTCGAGAAAGAAAAAGCTGATGTAATTCTGACATCCATCGTGTTGAAGCTGAGGACTGATCTTCTCTCAAAGCCGTGAGACTCGTCTTTGCATGACTTGGCAACCTACTCTGTCCGCATCTCGTACTTCCCGCCGCCGAGACCAGATCGCTTGAGATCTAGCTATCCCATTGCATGTCTGCGGGAGGAATCCAGCGGGATGAGTCCAGTGCAGAGTTCAGGAGCAGGCTCGACGGATGAGAGCGAGGAATGGTGCATCGGCGAAGGCGCAAATCACATTTCCAGCATCAAAGGCCCACCGCCAGAGGCGCATCGCCAAAACGCTCACCAAAGGCGCATAGGCCAAATCGCACCTCCAAATCGCATGGGCAAAGGCGCGCCACCAAGAGCGCACCACCAAAGGCGCACCACCAAAAGCGCATAGGCAAAATCGCACCTCCAAATCGCATGGGCAGAGGCGCATAGGCAAAATCGCATCACCAAGAGCGCACCACCAAAAGCGCATAGGGTAAATCGCACCCCTAAATCGCATGGGCAAAGGCGCGTCACCAAAGGCGCATAGGCTAAATCGCACCTCTAAATCGCATGGGCAAAGGCGCATCACCGAGAGCGCACACCAAAGGCGCGCACCACCAAAAGCGCACCACCAAGAGCGCACCCACCAAAAGCGCACCACCAAAGGCGCACCACCAAAGGCGCACCACCAAAAGCGCATCACCAAGAGCGCACCCACCAAAAGCGCACCACCAAAAGCGCACGTCCTCTCCCAAAGAGTCTCACCAAAGGCGCACCGCCAAAAGCGCACGTCCTCTCCGAAAGAGTCTCACACTAAGGCGCACCAGCAAAGGCGCACCACCAGAAGCGCACCACCAAAGGCGCGTCACCAAAAGCGCATGTCCTCTCCGAAAGTGTCTTATCAAAAGCGCACCGCCGAAAGCGCACCACCAAAGCCGCACCATCAAAAGCGCATCACCAAAGCCGCACGGTCAAAAGCGCACGTCCTCTCCGAAATAACGTCACCAAAGCCGCACACCAAACAAGTCACAACAATCTACATTTCCCTTCTTACGATGCTCTTCTTAACCTTGTACTCGTACATGCCCAATTCGCCCATCAAAAGCAGGACGGGTCTTTGTCCATCGGGTTTCTATGGTACACGACCAATCTGTTCAAGCCAAACCCATCATCATCATCATCATCATCTGCAGCAGTCGAACGTCTATGTTGTAGACCTTTTATGGAACATGCGTCAAAAATGGTCGAATCTACCTACCTAGGTATTCATGACGCTGATTCATGGCTTGGCTTTGAGAGGATTCGCTATTATGGATATCGAGTCAGCGGGGTTGCTTTTAAGGGTACTGTTTGTGACGGGATGGGACGGCATGGATGGGGAGCAGCGCGAAAGGAGCGCGAGTTGTTGTTTTTGTTGTTGTTGTTGTTGTTATTGTTGTTGTTGTTGTTGTTGTTGCGGCATGAGCTCTATGTCTACTACCTACATATGTTACTATGATGATAGAGCTGTCTGTGATGATGATGAGGAAGGAAAGAAAGAAAGAGATGAGATTGGGAAAGGGCGAAAGTCTACCTACTCTATCTATCTATCTATCTATCTATCTATCTATCTAGTCCCTAATTTTAGGAAAAAGGATCAACGCCGATTTGAAGCGAAAGGACTACGATTGATTGTATATACCGGTACTCATCTTGCATCCTCAAAGTAAGGTTGCGGGCGGATTGATTACTTTCTTTCTTTCTTTCTTTCTTTCTTTCTTCTTTTTCTTCTCTCGCGTGGTAGTAAGAATAGATAGATGGGTATGGGTCCCGACTCTACTTGAGATGATGGGAATGACACGGTATTCGAGCCTAGGCTCGATGAGGCGGACCTCGAATCATATGCTTGGGCTTGACATCGAGATGGTCGGAGTGAGATGGATTCCTGTGAAGAGGGAGAGAGGAGATGGGATCGGTGCGGATGTGAAGGGGTTGCTGTTTGTGTGCTAGTGATGTGGAGGTGACATTACTAGGCGGACGTTAGATGGGGGGGCATTGTGCCTTCGTTGTGATTCGAAAGTGGGAGGCACTTGTCGCATGGAGAATGCTCACCACTGGGTGCCTTTCTCAATCTTTCGAGGGCCGTGACGACAAAAGCACGGGTTTGCTCTGCAGTGCTGCCGTTTGCCATCAACGTTGGCTTTTCGGCTGTAAGGGACCGGGGAAAACATCCGAGTAGGATTGCTATTATCTGCTGTACATAAGTTTTTCGGAAATACCATCCAAGCTCATAGACTGGTGATTCGTTTATTTTTTTTGAATCTAGTCAGCCGTCGGCGCAAACCAGCCAGACAGTCTTGTTGTTCCATTCTCCGTGCGTTTCCCCTGCCACGCCTCTCCTTCACTAAGAAGTCCTCTGGTATATACCGCTGAGCCACTAGCCCCTGTCCGTTGTCCCCTCCTACCCATCATCCATTCAGACACCTTCCACACTGAGACACCCGCGATGGCATTCATGATAGAAGGGTAGGACCTCTCGGCGAGAAGAGCAATTCGTATCAGCTCTTGCAACGCCTCCCGCTTCTCGGACGTCCGTCTCCGGTGCGGACTGGTAGCGTCTTTGGACGAGCTGTGCCAAACTCTTCCAATTCTTTCAAACCCCTACTCGGGAATCTATGCCAATTGTGACCTAAGAGCCGCCTACAATTGTCCTACGCGTGTGGCTACCTATGGAACGGGCCAGGGAAATGCCAAGTACGGTCAACGATTTAGTATACAAGGTTCTGGGCGCCTCGATCAAAGTGCGTGCCATTTGGTTTGTCTTCTAAAGCTCAGGATCATGGCCATCTTCGAACAGTGTCCTGCGGCTCTGAAGGCCGGTGTGAGGTAGAGGGCGAGAGATGAGGGAGGCTGTCGTAGGGCGACGAGGAGAAGCGCTGCGAGGAATTATGCCGTGTCAAGGAGAATGTCCAACGACATGGGAAAAGCTTCTCGCGGGCAATGGAGATCTTCGAGGCATACAACGTTTTTTTCTCCCATGTGGATGCGGCCGATGGGATCTGCTGAAGAGGTTCGGGAAAGACTGTTGTGGGCAGCATCGTTGACGTGCAGCCTGAAATTGTGCTTGAGATCCCCGATAGCTCATTGGCCAGCTGCATGCATGTCTCAAGCATTCCCCTTTTTGGCGCGGAAAATCATCAGTCGCCACGATCAAAGCTGGCTTTCTTTCCGTCCCCTATCTCAATCACCCGAAGTTCGTTTCTTTTATTGCACGGTGGTGTACCCAGGTCTCCTAGGCATCGCTCAAGATGCATCGAGCGTTGCGTCTGAGCTCCAACCCTCTCGTACACCGTACATGGATCCGGCCACACAACCTCGCGCTGCCAGAATATTCGGTGCGCCGCCCTCAACCGCTTCTCACCTGCCCCCAAAGCACAAGACTGCTCTTCGACTACCGCAAAGACCCAAGTCTTGTCGAGTAGATGCGCCAGAACGCAGCGGACTTTACCTCGGACGAGTCTAAAATGAAAGCGGTCGTTGATTTCTCCAATCTCGTCTTCTGGGATGCCTCCAGAAACGGAGGAGACAAGAACCTCATGGCTATGCATCGAGAATGGCGCAAGAGCTTGGAAAGTATGAAACAGCTGCTCGAGGCCGACGCCAAAAGCACAAGATCGAAATGGACAAAGGATGAGCGGGAAGCGGCTGTCCAACTTCTCTTTATGGTGCGTACCGCTGCGAACATTGCTGTCAATATACTTGGTCTATCTGTAGTTGGACTTGGGACTGTAGTTTGCAAAGGTAGCGATCTTCAAATAATCATTTCTGCGGACGGTCTATGGAACGGTGTTCGCCGGTGGCCAGAGTATTGATGGAATACGGCCCTATCGACAACGAACAGTAGCCACTTTGTCTAGGTTGGATTGCGATGTATGACGGAGAACTTTTCCACTCAATGGTATCAATCGACGATACATATTCTCAAGTTGAGACGACATCCGGTTCTAGATTCCATCGTAAGACTTATTAGCCCCAAGTTCCCTTTTCCTTGAACGAAGATCCCGTCTGCGGCTTTTTTCTCACGATAAAGAGCCTCGAGTAACCACACACAGGGTTTCCGCCAGGACACGATGTATCCAGAGCAGGTTTGATGCTTCCACTCTTCAAAGCCTTTCTTTGCTCCGATTTGACAACTTTGCCAACGCCACTGGCTATCTCCGTCAAAAACTGCAGTGGGTCTTAAAAAAAGAAATCTCTCCTCAAGCATTTTGATTTAGGAAGTCTCCGGTATGCGCTCATCTCCCCCAAAATGCCTGCCGCGCTACGGAGACGAATCTGTGGTTCTCTAATGTAGCGCTGTGGGAAGACATCACCGTGCATCCGCTGTGGCTGTGCCTTGGAAGCTTGTATCGCAACGGTTGGCGCGCAAATGACGCAAGCCCCAACGGCTCGCAACGGCGATTCCGTTGAGATCAACAAATGAGCCAATCGCATGGTTACAGCCACACTTGGATGCAGGAGGATGACAAGCAGGCTAGGTATGCAAGTGGGGGAATGGGGAAAAGTAGCACGAGGCTGCCGAATGGTTAATGGTTTTTGAGAATCAAGAAATCCGGCGGTGAAAGATGATTCATGTGCCATATTTTCGTGTTTGGTTGACTCTTGTGCTCAACCTCTATTTTGCAATCCATCGCAATGGCAGTCGAAAACCATAATGCGAACCCAATTATCATTGAACCAGCAGCCCCGTCCGATCCGGAAACGCCGCCTAGGCTTCTCATTCCCTCCCTCGGCTCAAGATCCTCGTCCAATTCTTTCGACTCTTCACGCCCTCAATCTCAAGGCAGTAGTGCTACTTCACCGTCCGAGTCCTCATCACCAACTCCTAGAGATGCCCGCTCCTACCAACTCTCCGACATCTTGCCTCCGACTCCTCTAACCTTGGAGCCTCCTACTCCAAGTACCGCACTTCCAATCACACTTGTTACCTCGAAGCCGGCGGAAAGCTCCTCCCATGGCAATGGAGCCGTTTGGCTCTCTCGTTTATCTTCCAGAAGACGTTGGCTTGAGCACGCCATGGCCGTATTTACACTAGTGGCTAGCCTGGTTGGCTTGCTTTTCATAGGCGTGCGAACATACAAGCTAGCCGTCATATCGACGGAAAACTCGACACTAGATAGTTGTACAGGCTTGATCCAAGTAAGTGATGTCAGAATACTGTTTTGTACTGGTTCTGATCAGCAATCAGTCTGGGTTCACGACTCTTGAGAATTCGACACCGCTTTGCCAAACGGCTATGAAGAATGGTCCGCTAAGCTCGCCGTATCACTTGAGCAAACGAACGTTACACGAAACGTTCGCTTTCGCGTCTAGATGGATGAAGGGCCCTGCTAAGCATACCTGTGGTTTCCCTTACATCGCATGCCAGTCCCAAGAAGTCAATAGGACCTATCGAAACATACTAACTCCGGCAATGATCATCAGCACGACTGTCGCACTGGGAGCGTTGATTTTGATAGTGGCTCATCGAAACGCAAGGTCGACGGAAGTCTTCACAAGCCCTGCACTCTCCGACATCCAAATTACCCACCATGACGAGGGCGGACTGAAAACCGTTACCGGCCAAGGTATCATCGAGAGACACAACCCGGAAGACCATCAGGATCTCGGTCAGCTCCGCAAGCGAATCCGAGCTTCTCAAGACCAGGATAGTCTGATGAAAGACACCGCCCCGTTGCAATCGGCGAACACCTCCTCCACCACGTTGGTCGGCGGCTCTAATAAATCCCAAGTCTCGCTTCAGAATGACTTTTCGGGCGAAAAGCATGAGGGCCTAATCGAGCTTCAAATGAACGGTAAGACCAAAGTCTTCTTGCACCTAGAGACAGGCGAGTTCTTCCGTCTCAAGCACTGGAAACGCCATCACAATGACGACTCGGTCTCTTCATCCGACAGCGACAACCCGCTCAGCACCGACGAAAAGGATTTTGCACAAAGAGGTCATGGCGCTTCTGCACTGGCGAAGGGAAAGGCATTAAAGATTAAGTTGATTGAGGAATTGCAGCTCGAGCATGCAACTTGGCGTAATAGGCCTTCGCACGCAACGCAGCTGGCTGGAGACTGTGTTGCTGGGTTGGTGACAAATAAATTTCCGACAGGCAAGCCGCAGACCACTTGAGGGTGAAAATTTTACAGAGCTACGATGTAGGTAGACAATTCATGACTTACGATTGTGGTGTGTATGATTGGAATCTGGGTAGGAAAAGAGCGCGCACTTCTGCTCGAGCCAGTTCTTCGAAATCACCTCGGCAGGGCAGTAAGCATTGCGCTGAAGCTGACTAAAATCATTTTATTTGTGTCGGCACGGATGATGAGATAATGATTGGTTCCTTCGCTCCAGAGGCTTCACCGTTGCTTGCACTACTCTCCAGCCGCTGAGTCGCACATTTTGGGTCTTTGGCCTGGACTCCTCGGAGGTTTTTGCTATTACCGCCATGGGTTATGAGGTCACAAAGCGATTCGACCAACAGTTGGTAGGACAGTGCGATATGAGCATGGACTAACGACCGAACCTTTTTTTTGCAAATGATTTAGCTTCAGAGGAGACAAAGGCGTCGAAGGCGAGGCAGGTCACTGCGGCCGAGCGAGTTGTTCATCTTTAACCTTAGGTTTGCGACATACTTTACCAAACCTGGTCTGAAGCTTCGGCAGGGGGTTAGATGATCAAGGCATTCTGCGCTCTTGTCGCAAACAACGTTTTATTCGTAGGTGAGTGCAGGTGTCACGGGATTGTTGGAGTGTTGCACTGGGAGAAATTCAAATCAACAGTGGTTCGGCCATGGTTTTTTGGTGTGAATGCATGATTAAGTGCGATGATGATGAGATGCGGAGGTATGTATAAGCGGGGGGAAGTGGCCGAAGGGCCTAGGGAAGGAGCGGCTGGCTTGCATGAAGCCTTTTGGAGGAAAGGATGAAAAAGAGAAAATGAGGAAAGAGGCAGAAAAAGAGAGCCAATCACGGCAAAGATTGCACCTCCCTTTGCAAAATTATGGAACTAATTGAGTTTCGGGTCTGTGCAGATCAGCTTGACAGTTGAACAAGAGAGGGAGGAGACTGGAACGGTATCAACAGTCGCCGAGCTTCGGCAGACAAGATATTGATTGACAGATGATTTGATTCCGGGTGGATCAGTAGTACTTACTTTACTGTCGTTCTTATAACAATTTTCTTTTATTTGTCCTTTCAATTCCCGTTACTATGAGAATAGGTTGACAGCGTGAAGCTTTGAGTCCCTCGAGTGCAGTGGATGAGAAAAAGTGGTAGGGAGATCTGGCAAGCTAGGCGGCCTAGATTCTAGACGGCGCCACTTCTTGACCCTTGGATTCTATTCTTGGATGGAATTCGCATCCGAGGATCCTTCTACACGAACCAAAATATTCGCCTCAAGAAGCGCGTGCTACCCAAACACCACAGCTCACACAAACGTTTCAACATGCGCTCAAAGTTCAAAGACCTTGACACTTGACACTCGAGGAATTATTGTGATACGGTCGTGCGGTGCGATGATGCGTGAGCTTCATCTGTTGTTTCAAGGGACAGTGCCACAACAAAGCCTTTGTTTGTCGCCCCGGGGACTCGGGACTTCTTTTTCCAAGCCGCCATGTACAATGTAGCTCTCAGCTGTCCATGACCGTGTACTGTACATACCTAGCAGCTCTGTGCGCAACATCACAGAGACACGTGAACAACACCGGTATCTCTCTAGACTTCCATGGACACGTATTGATATTGACTAGAGCGTGGTTGCGACTGCTGATAAATGTGCATTCTCTGTGTGGTGAAGTCATCTTTCTTGGCGCTAATCACGGAGCTATCTCTTAGCCTGCTCCCGTCTGGCTGGCTCCCAACCGCGACTGCAATTTCAATTCCACTCCCTCCTCCCATCTCTTCTTCCACCCACCCTTTCTTTTACTTTGCCATCTTTGCGACTCTTTTGGCTGTCCTTATTGTTTCTCATCTTTATCAAATGTCAGCAGCTGCTGCCTGCTGATTCCACAAGCTGGAGCAGCTCTTTTCGAATGCATCATCCTTATCGGTCCAGGTGAAGGGGATAGATTGGGTGGGTTTGTTGGGTCCGAGAAGAGGAGGAGTCCGGAAGTAGAATTTGGTCGATATTGCAAGTCTATATTGTGAGAAGCGCTTGTCGGAGGTTGAAAGGGAGCCGTAACAATTGATGACTCGTTGGCGACTAAGCAACCCACAAAAATCACAGGGCACCCCATCTGCCTGACAACAAACCACAAACCACTTGTCACTGGCAGTGCCTCCTTCCCATCAGTATCAGCTTGACCAGCAATACTCGCGTCTATTATCGCTCTACCGTTATCGCGAAGAGCCAGTTGTCTTCCTCGATCCTCAACGAAACCCATGATGGCCATCTCAATTTGGGGGCGACTTGGTAGTCGACCCTTCATAAAATTGCTCACAATCTTGCTAGCTTTCGCAGCACCGATGCCCACTGTCCAACTTTCACAAGAACTATGTGCCTCACTGAACACTGGGTCTGACTCGAGCGCTGGTATGAGCACACTGCAGATCGCCCGTACGTTCTGATCAAGATGCTGACCTTTGCCTCTTCTAGTATCGAACCACTTCAACTCCAATGGAGCGTGCCAGACTGCTTGCTCAGGTTTTGCGTTCGCCGTCGTACAAGACCAAAACTGCTGGTGTTCGAATTACGCCCCCGCGGATACCACGTCCACTAGCGATTGTAGTGAGGCGTGCCCGGGCTACCCATACGAGAATTGTGGAAGTTTGTCGTCAGGCCTGTTCGGATATATTGCTCTAGGCAATGCACCATCCGGTACGATTGGGGCATCAACCACCGCCTCGACGACGTCGACGCCGGCGCCAACCTCCTCTACATCTTCAACCCCGACCCCGACTCCAACAACAAGTGATACTGTTCAGGCGGTTAGTACCCAACCCTTACCAGGCGGCCCTCTTGGCACCACCTCTTCCCCCGAGGCAACTTCTTCTTCTTCCAGCAGTACTCCTTCAGTACTGCCCACCGTTTTGCCTGCTACTGGACCCCCTACTGCAATACCGTCGGCACCCAGCCCTTTAATCCCATATGTTTTGACTTCCTCTTCACAGACTAGTTCTTCACCGGATCCGATTCCTGATCCTGTGACTGTGCAGGATACAGTCACAGAATCACCCTTGGTTTCAGTTTCTTTCGTGTCTATAGTACGGAGTCACCCTGCCCTCTTCTACTGCACTTTAGATATTTACAACGGGTGTTGAGAATCTTTGCTAATCGACGTTTTCTAGACGCCGTCTGCGACGTCTACGAGCTCCACGCCTCAAATTATACCAGTATCTCTTAATCTTACTCCCACCACGACATCAACTCCAACAACCCTCACAACCTCCTCCACTCCGACATCCACCTCCAAGTCCAGTACGACCACGTCAAGCAGCTCCTGGTCAGCTACGCCTTTCACCTCTGTCACCACAGTGACTGGCCAGATTAAAACATTAACGATCACTCCTACTGCGCCTCCAGCAACGGCAACCACAGTCATCACAGCAGCAAAAGAGAATACTGGTGGCTTCTTCTCCAATTCAGGCAAAGTCGCCGGAACATTCGTCGCTGTGGCAATCGTACTCCTTCTTCTAATTGCAGGTGCCGTCTGGTTCTTCTTACGTCGCAGCCGAAATCGGCAAGCTGAAGCCGCCGTTATACCCTCCACTGCTGACAGCAGCACTCCTCAACGTCGGCCAAGTCGACTCAGCCAAATGGGATTGGTAGGGGCCGGAGGAACTCAACGTGAGAAGACTGGACCAACGGTACCAGTTATACAAACGAGTGGCTGGGGCCCTAGCAATGGCAATGGCAATGGCTCGGAGAAGAGCCCAGCAGACACTCTATCAGCGGTTGATCGGCGAAGCAGCTACCCCCGAGTCGTGGACCAGAGACTGGAGCCCACGGCATTATGGAATCCATTACATGACAATGGAAGTCACGTTAGCGTAAGGAGTTTCCGAGACGACCAGGACTACTCCCGACGCATGCTGCGCGTAAGTCCCCTCTCCCATCGAAGGTATCTTTCTACGATTGCTGAGTAGTTTGCCCATCAGATTGCGAACCCCGATGATGGTTAGCAACCATTTGCATTCAATCGGAGTGACCTGGATCGAACCGACAACCTTTGTGCGCGTCCTTCATCGATACCCGAACCTTTTCGTTTTAGCGCCTTACGTCCTGGGCACCTTAATTACTGTCACAGCTTTCTCATCGACATCCATTGTGCATACATGTACCTCGGCGGAGGTCATACATGGCGTTGGTTTATAGGCCGAGCATTACCGGTCCGGAGTGATATACCATTTTAATTCCTTGTACAATAGCTGATGACTGGCGCATATGTCCTGTACGTTCTAGTACATTGTTTGGCTCTTGAGACCATTGTCGACGCTTTACGGCCTAGAGAAGGACGGAACGGCAGAGCATGTGGATGAGAGGAGCTAGAGGAGAAGGCTCCATGGTTCGCCGTGGCGATGCAGACACAGAAGTGATGGATATAGAGAGCATGATGCATTGACGTCAACCGTCTTCACAACTTCCACGTTTTCAGCAGCCAATGGGTATGACGTGCAGCGCGTGAGTTTGTGCTTATCGAACTAGATGTTGCAGTGCTGTACGGTGAAGCGTCGGCAGACTCGGGCTCCAGGTTCTTATTCCAACGTGTCGACACCAATCATCTTCACACGTGTACTATTGTAGAGGGTATTGATCCGTAAAGCCACCGCCATTATTCAGATCCCACGAAGCTTGAAATCGTGGGGTCAGTCGGTCCGGGCTGGACAGCTGCAGGGAAGTCATTGCCTTGTTGGGTTAGCTCCTTTGAGCTCCAAGAACGACTTTACCTCCAAATGGCGAACACTTCCCTCCATCGCAACATTTGACCTTCAGTTGTCTTGTACACGCCCGATAGGTAACATATTGATACTTTCTCTGGGTCCAAGGAGCATTTGTGATGGGAGAGATATGGGAATGTAAGATATGCAGAGGTACAAATAGGGTAGTTGCTGCATTGGATTTGCTTCTCTTATTCCCAGTCTTCCAGTAATTCTTCTTTCTGTTTGCATCTGCATCTCTTGACAATTTCTTCGGATGGAACGCCATGAGAGAGCCGCATGCATGATCATGATCTACCTCTGAGCGGCTTATTATATACTTTTGTCGTGGAACTCAAAGGAGAGGGCGAAGCGGCTACGCTACGTTTATTGAAGCAGGGAGCAGACACTTGTTACGATCCCAAGAGTCGTACTGTACCACGAACTTTATCCTCATATATCTCATACTGCTGGAACAATCGAGGATTCGAAGCCTCATTTCCTTCATCGATTGAGCCCACTGGCAGAGAGGTACCTTGACAAGTCGGGAATAGCCCGGAAATGACGATGAATACTTGGTACGAATCCGACATTTGGGAGGCCATCATGTCCCTCGAGGATTACATGCCGTCAGGCCAACCTTTGATATGTCTCGCTATTGTTGTGCTCCTGAGCAACCTCGCTCTGCTCGTCTTGACCAAAAGCCAAAGAGAGACCCTCTACGCACGTGTATCCTCGTGGGCTCCGGCTGTGGCTCGAGGCCGTCGCATCTCTTCTGCAAGTACACCGCCTCGGTCGTTGACTCCAGAGAAGAAAGTCCCAAATAACGTACCTCCTCCAGCCGACTACAAGGACCTCTTCCCGCCTCCGGGCCGTGAAGCCCTTCTGAAGGTTTCGGAATCTTTGTCTTCTTCGCAGAAGAAGGAGATAGGGCGTCGCGAACTTAACCAAGAAGAGTTTGTGAAGAACGTCATACCTTTCGAAGCTGATTACAGGGAATGCGGGCCTTCGACTTATACGCCGATGGAGATCTCGATGGCGGAGATCAAGGCCCTCGGTGACTTTCCCGATTACTCCAAGCTTAGCGGTGTTCCACTCCCGGAAGCGTACAAGGAGTTTAAGATCGAGAAAGCTCAGCCTCGGCCATATCGACCGTTCAGATGGACGTATCATCAGACCATGGGTAGGTCACCTCTCCAGTATGTGGACTGACAGTTGACATATAGTGTAGCTTATAGCAAATTGGAGCCTGACTGGTGGCTCGAGCTTGAAAGCAACTACGTCACACGAATCGCAGAGCGGAAAGAACTTTTCGAGAGGCATGGCAAGCTAGTGCTCAATTACCTCCCTGGCAGCGAATTAGCCTGCAAAGAGATCATGGAACACGCTCTTCAGTTCGTGTGCGCTCGTTATCCTCAGTACTTCTCCCTGTCACAGTCCAAATTGAAAGGCTACGTCTTCCATAATGGCATCTTGAACAGCGAAACTGTCATCAAGGATCTGCATCCATTACATGTCCTGCTGGAGAACGTACCGGAAGACTTCGCTGTCATGCTTCGCAATCCCGCGGATGGCATGTACTACTTTCGCGCTGGCCTCCTCTGTTCTTCCCTTGGCTGGAACGTGGATACGAAGCTCGGTATGCAGCTCAAAGAGATCCATTCGCCTATCCCAGACTACAAAGCCAAGATGGAATTCTCAATGGACCGGTACGCCCTTATATACACCCCAATTCAATGTCTGACTGACTGTGCGATTTTGAAAGATACTTCTCGCGCCTCCCATCTGATCGCCCCATCCAACGCGGCTCCTGGGGACTTGAAGTCGACACCCCTCTCTTCATGCCGCCCGGCGATTCCCACGAGAACTTCCGCTCCCTTCAAGTGCCCAACCTTCCCCTCTCCCGCATCCATCTTCGCGTCGACTGGCAGACCCTGCGCCGCTTGCCTCTCAGCGGTGCCATCATCTTCAACTTCAAAGCGCTGTTTACGCCAGTAGAAGAGTTTCGGAACGAAGCGTACGTGCCGGCGTTAGTGGCCAAGGTGCTGAAGGAGGGAAAGAGAGCGCTGATGGAGTATAAGAACACGTGGCACGTAGAGCATGTGGTTGTGCCCAAGTTGGAGGAGTGGGCAAGGGAACAGGAGGAGGATGGGGTTACGCAGAAAGATTGGGAGGTTCGTACACTTGACGAGTCACCGTGGTTCCCCGGGTGGGAGGAGAAGTGGCACGGGCAGCAGGGGTTCTGAGGAAAGAAAAGGGAAAGGGAAAGGGAATGCAGGTGTTGGGCGAATGGGTCATGTCTGATGACGACGACGACGCAGGAGATTTTGTTGATCTTGATTGCAATTCAGGCATCTGGGTGGCTAGCTTTTGTCATGTATTGAGGGTTTAGGAGCATTGATGTGGCGCACAAATCCCATTTGAATTCGCTTTGTGCACATAGTCAGCAGCACGAGACGGAGTCGCCCGTTCTGAGGACAAACGAGTAGAGATGGTACCAACGCCTTTTGATCAGAATGCCACCTTGCTCCCGAGCAGCCTAGAGTAGGTAGCTCTCTCGTCCGCTTCCTCCTCTGTAGTTCTTTTACCAACGACAACCATGATCTCGTCTACACACTCTCTCCTTTCATCCATCCTGAGTCCATGTCAAAGCGCAGCTTCCTCTCTCTCTCAAACCCCATCCCCCCACAGCCCCACCACAGTCACCAACCACCCCACCCCCCACACCGCCGTCCGCCCCACCATCTTCCCCCTCCACTTCTCCATCCCCTCCCTCACAGCCTCTCCATTCAAACCCCCACTACTCCCGCCCTCGACCTCCCACTCCTCATCGCTACTGTCCGGCGTCCTCGATCTCGGCCGTGTTTCGTCACCCTTCTTGCCCTTCACCCTCCCAATCACACTGGTAGAAATCTCTTTCGTGTAGCCCAGTCCGATGGCCAGAACCGCCCAGAGCAGGTAGGGGTGTCGGCCGCGGGGTGGGGAGAGAGTGTAGGCGAGGAGCAGAGAGGTGGAGGAGAGGGCCGAGAGGAGGAGTTGGTGTCGGTGGGTTAGGGCGCGCAGGTGGTGGAATGTGTTGGAGGCGGGTTGGGCGCTCGGGAGGGATTGGATGGGTGGGAGCGTTGTGGTGGTCGTGGTGTACGATACGCCCTGAGAAGGGTTAGCTATAAGTAAATAGTCGTGGGGGGAGGAGGGGGAGATGGGGGAAAGGGGGAGGAGGCAGATGAGGGCGGGAGTGGAGGGAGGGGGCGTACGGTTAGGAGACCGAGGGAGATGGTGCCGATGAATTTGCAGATGGTGGCTGTTGTGCGTGACATGTTGTCTGATGCTCAAGCTTGCACTTGGAAAGGATGCTGCAGAGCGAAGGCGGATTGATGTGGAGGGATAGGCAGGTGGAGATGGGTAACCTGCATCTCCGTCTTTTTAGCCGCTACGGATCCGCAGCAGGGATCTGCAAGCGGCGACCCCTCTATTGCCTCGGCCCGGCGACATCAAGGTGTTTTTCGGTTTCCGGAAAGCATCGACCACTACCCAACTATCTACCAGTGATTCCTGACTTAGGTTTTGACCGTTAAAGTGAATTGAGGATCAAGCATCAAGCTTCTAATCAACCTCGGCCTGGCGTGCGGGCTGGAGTTGAGCGGATCTCACGCAAAGCTCGCGCATATATCCTTCGTCCTCAAGCCGCCCTTTCACTTGGGAGGCCGGTCTCATGTATTGTCATTGACACCTCAATTTGGAACGTAAAAAAGCATCTAAAATTCATATCCACATTCACATCGATACGTCGAGATGCCTCTCGCCAAGCATGAGTACATGAGCGATATCTGGAAAGATGGCGTTTTTGGTATCAATCCATCCTTTCCCGATTCACGTATTGTTGGAGCTAATTTTGTCAATTCAGAAAATAAAGTCGTTTTTTGCACAGGTGGCGCTGGCACCATCTGCAGTGCCCAGGTCAGAGCCATGGTTCACCTCGGCGCTAATGCATGCATCATTGGCCGGAACGTGGAGAAGACAGAAAAGATGGCTAAAGACATCGCTACTGCGAGGCGAGGCGCCAAAGTTCTGGGCTTTGGATCCGTGGATGTGAGGAGTATCGAAAGCATGCAGACAGCTGTGGAGAAATGTGTCAAAGAGCTCGGGGGAATCGATTTCGTCATGTAGGTCGATGATCTAGCCGAGCTGTATCTGCATATACTAAGTTTCCCCAGCGCCGGAGCCGCAGGCAATTTCCTCGCCTCCATCAACCAGCTCAGCACAAATGCATTCAAATCGGTCATGGACATCGACGTTCTAGGTTCTTACAACACCGTCAAGGCCACGGTACCCCATCTCGTCGCTTCAGCAAGCAAGCACAAGTCCGACGGCAAAACGGCCTCTCCAACGGGAACAGGCGGCCGCATCATCTTCCTCTCCGCCACTTTTCATTACACGGCAATGCCCCTGCAGACTCACGTCATGGTGGCTAAAGCTGGCGTCGATGCGCTTTCCAACAACCTCGCTCTCGAATTTGGCCCGCGAGGCGTGACGTCCAACGTCATCGCACCTGGCCCTATCGGCGGCACCGAAGGCATGGAAAGATTGTCTAAGACGGACGACTTGGCTAATTCTTTGAAAAACATTCCGCTGGGAAGGTGGGGTACTGTGAAAGAGATTTCAGACGCCACTATCTTTTTGTTCTCGGATGCTGGGAACTATGTGACTGGGCAGGTGCTTGTTGGTGAGTACACTGCTCTTCGCTGTGTAGAGTCTTGCTGATCTTTTTGACTTTCAGTCGACGGAGCGTCTTGGCGGACGTCAACGCCTAACATGGGCGGGTTCAAGTATCCGGATTTCCTGTTGGGCGATGAGATTGTGACTGGAGTCAAGGGTGGGAAGAAGTCGAAGCTTTGATGTACAATATTAGAGGTAATGAACTTAACAGCTTTTTGCAAAATGTTTTTTCCCTTGATCATCCGCAACGCGATTCTGCAAGCTACTGATACCACAACAACGCCAAAATCCGCGGGCTTGATGGGAAATCTCATCTCATCCCTGCGGATTTTTTAGATTGAGCACTGTCACAGACTGCCTGACCAGCAATACGAGACGTACACTGGCAATTTTTTTGCCCTTGGTGCCGATGTCATCGACATGGAATACACCACGACTCTGCTCTTGTGGCCACTCGTTCGTTAGCAAATACATACGTTATAACGCTACGTTGAATTTTCCAGCGCGAGCAGTCGATTTAGGCGAACGACCCTACTCGTGTCGGTCACAGGAGCAGTTTGGCAGGAGTGGGTAAGGGATGAGAGGGTAGGTTGGGTGGTTCAAAGCAGAAGCCACTGGGAACTTCGTCCTCACTCAACTAATGTGTGCTTATCTACGATGAGTCATGCAGGAACTAGTCTTTGCAAGCGAGAAATGTATCATGAAATATCTACCACCCAATGTCCTTATCCATCAGTCATAAAACCAATACATGGCCGCATACTGAACCTGAATCGTCGCCCCCAAGCCATCACAGCTCGCCGGCGCCTTGCCCCCCGCCGTCTCCACCCGATACACCTCCGTCAACCCCACACTCCCCGCCACCCCCGCCAACGCCTTCCAATCAACCGCCCCGTACCCCTGCGGTCCCGCATTCGCCCCCGCCGGCGCCGGGATATCCCCCACGCTGGACCCGTACAGCAGCCCGTCGCCGAACAGATTCCAAGTCGGCACCCCGGCGGCGGTGAAGGAGTGTTGGCCGATGATCGGGAGGCCGGACTGCGCGAGCTGAGCGACCGTGTCGCCGACGGCGGTGTTGGGGAGCGCGTTGAGGGCCGCTTGGCCTTGGCTGACGGAGAGGGCGGGGAGGAGGAGCTGGGCGACGCTGAAGAGGGCGGCGGCGGCGCCGATGGAGATGGGGGTGCTGGCGGGGGTGGCGCAGGTGTAGTTTTGGGTGCCGCGGCCTAGGGTGATGTATTTGAGGGCGCCGGTTGGGGCGGGGAGGGATGAGGCGCCTAGAGGTGGGGTTTTTTTTTAGCATTGGTTGGTTGTTATGGATGTTTTTAAGGCTTTCGTTCGTGTTAAAAGAGGAATGGCGCTCTTTTCTGGTGGTTGCAGGGGCTTTTGGTATGGGATGCAGGGGGTTAGCGTTGAAGAGGGGGGCCTTACCGTCTGTGAGAACGGGACTGTAGTCGGATAGGATTGGTGATGCGGCTCGGATTTCATTTGGAAGAATGGTCCGCTTGAAGGGATGGGCTTCGATAGAGAGGACTATGGCAAGGAAGTATCCGAGAAGGGTGATGGGGAAGGGGATGCGAGAGGCAAGCATTTTGGCGAGGAGAAGAGATTGGTTTTGTTTTATCAGGATGCGAGGCAGTAGGTGGCTTCAAAGCTTGTGTATAGGAAGGTTGAGTGGGCAGATATGGCTGATTTGTGTTTGTAGGGAACAACAAGCAACGAGTCTCGCCAGAACCGAGGGAAGAAGAGCTTTGATGGACGGTAGTAGTCACAAAGAAGCCTCCTCGTTGTTCTGTAGCCTCCAGCTTCTTGGTATCTTTATATCCCTGGGGACTTTGACATTTGCAGCAGCTCCGCACCGTGCTCTTCTTAAGTATGGACATTTGAACGCTCAAAAATTAGAAAATAGATACATTCCAACACCTCGAGACTAGGTAGAAAACCAGTCTTGTCAGCGCTTGCACCCGATAGTGCAAGCACCCTAACTCGGAAAACAAGCAGAGAAGCCATTTCCCCTCATCGGATTTTCTATTTCGAGGAACGGACAGCAAGGATCGATCTTGGGTCGAGATGTCCGTTTGTACACCACCTCTCTCTCCGGAAAAGGTACATAGCACCACCGCGAACCGGAGTGAGATGTTGGACCTAAAGTAGACCGTGTCCATGGACCGGTCTGTACTGAATTCATCCCTTGTGAGCCTCGCGCATGCAGCTACTGGAGTAGCCCTGCGTGCGCACCCACTGACAGAACACGGCTTACCGCGCCTAGTGTTTCGAAAGCGGCCGCGGCGCCTACGGAACGGCTTTGATTGGGGTTTCGCTCGCTAGTGGCATGGAACTTTATCCTTGTCGGGGCCATGAATTAGAGCTGTTCCCCACATCTAGCAGCTACTTACTTTTGGCATCTAAGATGCCCGCTTTTCAAGTATTGGAAGCTTGGGAAGGTTCTATTCTTGGTACGTTGAGGTTCCGAAGTTCCGGAGTCTCTTCGTGATACTATGATATGTATCGCAGTTATCGTCCGTGGATTGTGCCAAGAAAGCGCTCGGCGGTTTTGTGCCAGATGGAGATATTATTTTCGCGGCTTCTTATCATGAGACACTCGCACAATGGCAGGGGATACCGCGAGTTTGCCCCTCCTGGAAGCCATATGTGCTCAGGATATAGCGAGCTCCATGTTGGTGCGAGTAGAATGGCGAGAAGGGTGATTTTATTCGAGTTTTCCTCATATGAGGACTCATTTATATTCATCATGCTGCGCTCTGCTTGGACTAGAGGGAGTTGTCCAGAAATTTTGGTATACTTTTGCTGGCGTGTTGACTACTTGTTGAACTGTGAGATCACGTGGAGCTTTTGGCATCGTCACAATCGTCAATGCCTGAACATCCTTGGCGTCTTTGAATCTTCAATGATTCTCGCTTACCTTCCAGGAACGCAAGAATGGATTAGCACCAAGACTTGGGTGCCGTTGAACCAACTAGTGCTGACGACTTGGAATCATCCTCACTCCCTTACTGCTCGGTTACCCAGGCCCACTAAGATGCAACAACTAGCCGCTGCCGAGAGAAGGATGAATTTCCATCAGTCTTTGTTTGATATCTTCCGCAAAAGAAGTCATTGTGTACTCCGTACTCACCATGTTCCTGACCTTCTTGCCAGCCAGATTTCATTGACCATCCCAAATCTTGAACAGCTTTATATCAGTCCAATCATACTTCCACCATGACCGCATCTAGCCGGAATGATCTGGACAGTGCCCGGACCGTCGAAATACAGGTTCTTGTCGCAGGGCATGCCTCGTACTGGCACAGTCTCCATGCAAGCCGCACTGGAACTTCTTGGTTGTAGACCCACCTACCATGGTTACACTGCACTCTACAATCTCAACCACCTACCCGCATGGACGGCCGCTTTCGAAGCCAAATATCACAATAACGGCAGAACCTTCACTCGAGAAGATTGGGGGCGATTACTTGGCAATTACGGCGCTGTTACCGATTCGCCGTCCGTCTGCTTGGCACAGGACCTCATCAATGCTTACCCGAATGCTAAAGGCGTCTTGGTGGAACGTGACGTCGATGCTTGGTATTAGAGTTTCTAGAGCCTCATTCTGGTGTATTACCTCCCGATCCATCGTATAATACCGTTTCTGGATCCGCAGATGGCAGGTCCTACGGCGCGCATGTTCGGTTATGTTTACATGGACAGACAAGGTTTTTTTCGTGCTGGCAAGAAGAAGCAGTTGCAGCAAAATGCGAAACGATCTACAAGGAGCACTATGAGCTTGTTAGGAGAGTGTGTCCTATGGGGAGATTGCTGGAGTTTGATGCCGCTTCCAAAACCGGGCCAAAGAAAGAACTCCATAGGGCATGCTCTCCCCCATAAACCAGCGCCGGCCTCACAACGACCGTATCAAGCACATCCCGCGCACCCAGAACATCCCTCTCCATCTTCACCCGCCAAGCAACCAACCTCGGCGGCTTCGCCTTCGCATTCTCAGTACCGACAGGATCAAGATCACTACATCGCTCATTACTCGATCCGTGCACCCATGTGCCGCTCATGTTCATCTCGACCATCCTACCTCCGCCACTAAGGACGAGCGCATCCGCTTGGAGAAATTATGAGGACATTCGGCGCTTTGGACATACTCTAATAAGTAAGGGGCGGCCTGGTGATTCAGCACTCCTTATCTCCGCCTTCAAGCTTTTTAAAGTGCTTTTCAGAACATGTGGCAGAGACAGAAAATCCAACGAAACAGTTTTAGGGATTCAAGCATCTTGAGCGTTCGGAAAGTCGTGGACGGAAGGGGAGCGACATGCAGTTGCAGGGATCAAACGGGGGAGTCGCGACTCACAATTGTGTGGGGAGGGATGGGAAGTTGGTGGGACGATTCAAGACCTGTATGAGCTAAATGACGACCGCTAGTATCGTCGACTGATATGATTGTCGCGTATGGAAGCATATGTGAGCGGATCAGAATTGGGACATGAAATGGGCCCGTGATTTGGAAGACTAATTCGATCGACTCCTCCGAATTTGATCGCTGATCAAGCCTGCAAAGAGTGGATTGCCTTTGTGATGCAGCTCTACCATCGCGGAAGGGATCTCTCGACCATCTCAGCCAGTGCTGATTAGGGTAGCCTCTGACCCTATTAGCCATCTCTCTGCTTCCCTCTTCTCACATGCCCATTTGATGAGGCTTTCAAGCTTTCAGCATATACTTGCTCGTCATGCAACAGATGAATGACTGCCGTCTCCGTGAGATCCTCTTCCAGCCAGCGCACATATCTATCTGCTTCATTCATCACGTCGCCCCACTCCTTCAACCCTTCCAATCCATTCCCAAATGCATACTCGCATACTCGTTTCGCAAATGTCTTCATAGCGCTGAAGCAATAGTACGCGATGGTCCACTGTGGAAATTCTTCGTCCATGAAATAAGGCTCCAGCAACTCATGCATCACTGACTGAGAAGCCAGAAGCGGGCCAAATTTTCCGCTGTGTCCGCGGAAGATGTTTGCAGGGAGGAGGAAGAACGTTGGGTGGTAGATTTCGAAGAGGAGGAGTCTGACTTCCGTGGGGTGGTGGAGGATGTTCCGAGGCCGAAAGGCTTGTGGCCGTCATATTTAGGGAGAGAACAATGTATAATGACACTCGATCGAGAGGCTTGTGTGGCTTGATGATGGCGAAAAAATTTGCTTTTCGAGGTTGCTGAAAGAGCAATTTGATCGAAGGGAGCAAGGTGATAGCTCACTTGTTGAATGAGCTCCGTCGGAAGGGAGGAGAATGTCGCCATTGCATGGGAGACCGATGTTTGGTGTGGAGAGATTGATTCGTAGGAATTGGTTTTCATGCGAAATTTTTTGCTCGGTGAGGTGAAGCTGATGTTCGATTGCAATGGTACTGAATTATGCTGCTCATGAGAAATCCCTCATGGCGCATATGGCTTTCAAGGCAGACCCGTGGTGAGAAATGGCGACGCTGAGCCCATATCAAGCAGTGAAGATTTGGCCCAGTCCGAACGTGCCCTAGGTTTGTTAGAGTCATCTGACTCCTTTCGATCAGCCAACTAGCTATCTTGACTGTGATTTTTTGCTTTACGAATGAAGATCTCTTCAAAGGGGGAATAAATAGTTACCAGCGAGGTCCCGCAGCTTTTGCACTGAGTGGGAGCTATTGGAGCCCTTGCTTTGAATTTCGTTTTGATTCAGAGAGGGATTGAAGCTGGAGAGATGGTGGCGACGTGGTCGACTTAGCCTTCAGGTAGGTAGGTAGCATCGTTCAACTCAAACAAGCTACCGGTTATCAGCTGTGTCATTGACAACTGTGGACCAGAATATTGAACGGCAGAAACCTTTCGCTTCGACGGAAAAAAAAACGTCCCATTCCCTCCAATCCCATCACGAAACACTAGCATTACCCCCTCCTACCCAACAACACTCAACCACCATCCCATTCCCCGGCCCCACCCTCGTCTTGGCCAAGAAATGCCTCCCCTCCACCTCGCCCCACAAAGCACTTGCTCACCGCCCCAACCGCCGGCCGGGCCCAACAAGCTGTCCACCGCAAACACGTCGCTTTGAGAGTCCCCCGTCGACCAGTATGTAACAGCCTCCTCCCAGAGCGGTCTCGTCGGGGCCCCACTGCTTGAAGTCGCCGGGGTCCCAGACTATGATCGTGTGGATGAGGGGGGTGGCGTAGAGGCGGAAAAGGGTGGGGATGCAGGTGGAGAAGTCGCTGAGGGGTCGGGGGCTCGGTCCTGGGTGGCAGGCGATTCGGGGCTGGGTTGGCGGTCTGATTGGCGTTCGCTCGGGGCGTGGTTTGATGGTGGGAGAGGGAGGGTGGGGAGAGAGGAGGCGGTGCTTCGTCGGATGAGAAGTATGATGGCGAGAAGGGCTCGGATCATTCTCGTTGGTTTGGGGGGGTTGAAGGTCACGCTATTTCAGCTGTCCCTGAGATGCTGTCGGTCTGAAATCGATCAGATCTATGCGCCAAGATTGAAATCTTGGTTTCGATTCCCGAGCTGGTTTGACAAGCGCTTCATTTGTGTGCGAGCGTCTTTTGGGGGGGGGGGGGGGGGGGTTTTTTTTTTATGGGCGCCAATGTATTTCGTGAAGCATGCAGAACCCGAAATGTCGTGTGTCCTATAGAGCTAGCTATACGGAGTAGAGAGTCCCACGATACCGAATAGGGTATTGGGATTCAGAATTAAGAAGGTGACATGGCGACGTGAGTCGCGGAAAGGGAGAGTGTAGCAAGAGGAAATCATGATTCAAGCCAGCACCAGGAAAATAGTAATGCAAAAACACGCGAGAGTAGCTATATCCAGTCAAGGCGACATTGACGTGCTATTGACCAAAGGGGATTCCGGATTTATAGCATTTCCAGAGGATGCAGGAAAAGGAACAGATGTCCCTATCGACATGAACCTCCTCGCAGACCAGGGCTTTCCTGACGCTGAACCTTTTTACAGCGAAGAAGCCTCCGTCTGCAGCGGTCACGGCAGAAGAATCAGAATCCAAATTGAGTCTACGGACTTTTGGCTTCTTATCTGCGACGAAAGGGCGAGAGCACAAAAGCAAGAACCAGAAGCCCAGGAAAACCACACCGCCACCAGGGGATGCAAGAAGTCATAGGGCAAACTAGGCCGGATTGGGATGACAACCTTTTGCGTTGTGTCTCAATCCACCACAAATGCTTTAAGATATGTCAAAGTTGAGATCTGATAAGAGAGGAAACGTATGATCCATGATCCAGGATTTTTTGAGATCAGAATTACGAATAATGTTGCTGCGTTCGTTGCGCAAGTAGGTATGAAAGGGCTGCTAAGCTATATGTGGTTAGGTTTCCCAATGACTTCTTGCACCCCCTGGTGCCGCCGAAACTCACGATACTGAAATCGTTAGAGATGAGCCTTCTCTGACATTGACGGTTGAGTCAATTGCAATGTAGTAAGAATACCAGCGCGTGTGGCACTCCACAATAAAGCACGACCAAGCAAGCTGGAGTAGCGATAGCTGCCCAACAGTCCTTACCGCAAGTATCCAGTCCATACTTCAGCTTTTGCCTAGTAAGTAAGAGGCTGGTAAATGGGGTTCGATTTCTGGTCCGCAATGAAAGAGAGGAGACGAGGGACGACGTTGGTACCGGATTCGGAGGAGGGGAAGACGAGATGATTTTGCTGCTATGGCGGGCTTGGAGTGCGGGAGAGATGCATGTTGTAAAGCTGCTGCGCCATCATGAACTGGGATAGTCATCACTACCACCCTAGTTGCCCAGCTCGCTTGCTCTATACATGAAAGCAGCAAGCTTGAGTGAGCAAGCGAGAACGAGGCAGAATTCTGTCGTCTAGTATCGCCAAGCCAATTGAACGCTCTTCAGTATTGACACAGTTGACCAATACAACTGAGTAAAGACAAAAGCGATGACAACAGACGGGTGAATGAACATGCTCTTTCTAGGGCGAATTGTGTGAGCCAGGTTCACTCTTGCGGAGATCGTACCTTCTATAGTCTATCGATCAGGCGGCACCATTCCCCCTTTCCTGGTGTTGCTTCTTGTTCTCTTCTTCTTCTTCACGGCTCTTGTAGCCCAAGAACATCTTTAGCATCGCCAAATCATAGCTTGCCTTCATCGCCCCAGCAATAAGGAAGGCGACCCAGAATTTCCCAATGCCTGCAAGCCAGCCTGTAGCGACTGGCCCACCGCTTTGGCTAAGAGTCTTTACAACATTTACCACACCCATGATAGTCGTCCTCTCGCTAGGTAAGACTGCGGCAGAAAGAAAGGCCTGACGCGGGGCTTGGTCCATGTTCTGCATGCAAGATCGGAGGATGAGGAATGTCATAGACAACCACGCGGAGCTAGGCAATGGTATAAGAGCGAGGAAAATGGCCGACGGTAAATGTGTAAAGACCATGGTCTTGATCAATCCTATTCGCTTGGCGAGCGAAGATGCTGCAAGGTTTGAGATGGAGGAAATGATATTCGTGGTGAAGAACAGGGTGCCAAGTTGGCCTTCTGGTATTTTGAACTCGCGATTGAAGAAGTAGGTGATCCAAGACAAGGGTACGAGACCGGAAGCCAGAGAGTCGATGGCGAAAAGCAGACAGAGCTTGATGAGGATGGTGCGTGAGCCTGGGGATATTGCTGGCCAGATAGATTTCCGCTTCGTTTGCGGGAGCGATGCGCGTGCCTTCGATTGGACATGCTCTTCTTGGCTATCTTCGTCATCCGAAAGGAGACCTTCGGCTTCTACATCATCCATCTGATGCACCTCTCGATATTCCGGCTTTGGCGGTTGGGACTCGCATTTGTCGCTTAGCATGAGGGCGAGCAGAAGCTTGACAGCTCCCAAAACAGCATAGATGCCAAATATGATTTGGTAGGCACTTGTCTCGGACCGATCTCCTTCTCTGAGAAGCGCTTGCACTATCCAACCACACGCAATAGAGCCGCATGCTGTCCCCGCGTTGCCGAGCAATGTATACCAGGCGAAGATGTCGCTACGTATCTCTTTCGCCGTGAGCTGGGCAAGTGTAGACTCCTCGATTGCTCTGAATGGACCTATTTCGTTGCCACTGGTTGTTGATAATCAGCATCTTCCTCCTCAAGGTGCATGAGGTGCCCATGCCTCGGGCTTATGACACCAAATATGCTCGCTGCCACCAGAATCCAGTAATTCCCACTCAAGGCAAATACGACACCACTGGCGCTCATCAGTGCCGCCCCCAATATAAGAATCCGCCTTCTTCCCAGCCCATCTGCGACAAGTGTGAGGACGAAGCTGATAACGACATCTCCGAGGAGAGTCAGGGTCATAAAGAGTCCAATGCGAGCATCTGAAGTGCCGAGGCTTGAGAGGTAGAGGGCTAGTATGAGCGTCGAGGCTCCGTAGGCAAAAAGGCGTGTGAATCGTTGCAGACATAGGAGCTTGGTATCTCTAGAGGATTGTGCTATGGAGAATACGCCGAGCTCTTCTGCTACCTTTGACAAGAAGGACACTGCTTTCGAAGCCATTCTATAAAAGCGCCTTGCATGAGATCAGTGCACAACTTCCTTTTCCATTGTCAAGAGCTGCGGCTGTCAAAGAAAAAGATTGGTTCATATGACGACGCGGGGGGTACTTTTGAGCCCCTCGGACGTCCGAGCCATGGCCGAAGACCATTTCCGAGGGGCTAAGGTATTCACTATTCACCGCTTTAGCGAATCATTTCTCGATCTGTTTTGAGGGTCAATCTTGAGGCTCCTAGACCCTGGCGACCCTTTCTGAGCAGCTGAGGCAGCGCGGTAACAATCCACTTCACTAATATTTGGGCTGCATGTTACAGCTTGAAAGTAAAAGGTAGGTGGTACCTTAAGTAAAAATCTCTTGGCGTAATTTTCGAATGAGTGAATGGTCAGCTCGGTTTCTGGCGGAAGCAATGAACAGACGGAAACTCGGCGTTTGTATTACGAACTTTCACACACATCGCAATCACCTTCAGTGAACATTGCGCCCTCGAGGCTGAGGAATTGATTTCTTCGAGTATCCTCGGATCTCTTCATTCTCGATGCCCAGGACGTAATGCGATTCGAACGGATTCAGCTGCAGCTTATACCCGCAAAGCTACCAACATGCCCATCCAATTCCCCGCGCTTCCTAGCTGGTCTACGACCAAGACCACCTCAAAGCAAGGCTTTGACAAAGTCTACAACCTCGTCGACAAGCTTGGTGCTCCTGTCAACAAGTTGTCGAACAAACTAGGGTCCGAAGCCTTCTGGCCAACTACACTCGATAAAGAATCAGACAAGGCTGCGCGAATCCTTCGTAGCTTTTGTAAAGATGGCTTCTATGTGGAAGAAGAGAACCACCTCGCCAACGGTGTCGTCAATGCCGCTAAGCCTAGTGGGAAACAGAGGGTCATCAAGAAGATTCCGACGGAAGTGATCAAAAGGGCCAAGGGGCTGGCAATATTTACAACTATGAGGACAGGGCTGTGGGTCAGTGGAGCTGGAGGATCTGGAATTCTGGTTGGTAGGAAGGAGGATGGCAGTTGGTCACCGCCCTCTGGTATCTTGCTGCATACTGCCGGCCTTGGATTCATGGTCGGAGTTGATATCTACGATTGCGTGGTGGTTATCAATACCGAGAAGGCGCTGGAAGCGTTCACTAAGATACGCGCCACGGTTGGAGGGGAGATCAGTGTCGTGGCTGGGCCCGTCGGGATAGGTGGGATTTTGGAGACGGAGCTGCACAAGAGACAGGCGCCCGTATTCAATTACATGAAGAGTCGAGGCTTCTACGCTGGGGTGCAAATCGATGGGACAGTGGTCATCGAGAGAGGAGATGAGAACGAGAAATTCTACGGTCAAAAATTGTCTGTTGCGGAAATCCTAGCAGGCAAGGTCAGGCATGAGCCATACGAGATTCGGACACTCATGGCTACGATCAAGGCAGCTCAGGGCGACAACGTCGACGAAGGCTTGATAGCACCAGCCGAGCCCACACCTGGAGACTTTGAAGTGGCGGATGATCCAGCTACGGGATTTGGCCTACCACCCCCGGAAGATGACCCAGACCCTTATGGAGTCCACGCCTTGCAGGAGCAAGGTATGGAAATCAAGGAGATCACAGAAGCTGGCACAAAGAGTAGGCCAAGCAGTGACGCCTTCGAATACAAACCTTCACCACATAGCCCAATCTTCAGCAATTTCAATCGACAGAACAGTATCGCCAGGAGAGATTCCAGGAGAGACAGTGGGAAGCTCAGCATTGCCAGCACCGATCGTGGGACGCAGACCGCTGAGCCACTTCAAATGCCAACCTTCACAGATTCCCCAGAAGCAGGAAGCCGCAGCCCAGTCACGAAAACATCACAGAACCTTGCAGATGATGTTGATGACGGCGAAACTGTTCATGATCTACAAAGTCACGAGGAAGACGCCCACGAGATGCCGGTCATCCAGAAAGCCAAGGTAGTGACCATACCTAAGAGGATACCACCAGCTCTTCCACCCCGAAGTCCTTATCGGAATTCAGGATCGAAGAACGCTAATGTCGATCTTCCCACAAGTCCTCTTGCCCAAGACTATGAAGAATCAGGGCTGGGTATCAACCTCACTGGCCCACCAGATGATCAAATCGACGGCGAAAAAGAAGCCTTCCACCCAGAGGGTCAGGGTGGGCTTGAGGATAAGCTGACTGAAATTGATCTCGCTCCTAAATATGATACTGAAAGGCTATCCCCCAAGAAAGACGGCTTCGACGAAGTTTCAATGAGTGGATCAGACTACTCACACGCGCCAGCAGAGACGCCCATCAGGATGGAGGACAATGAGGCGAGCAACGGGCTTGCTATTGGTATTGGAAAGGAGAACGAGGGGCCTGTTAAGGCAGTGGCTAATGAAGACGAGGAGTTCCATTCCATTCCCAGTACGCCGTTAGAAGCATCTTACCCTGGAGCATGGAAAAGCGGATAGAGAAGGTTTCTCATAGACTTTTACGGTGTGTTACATGTCTTTATAGAGCTTTGAAATGACTAGACGACAGTTTTTACTTCGTTAAGACTGTCTGACTTCAAGCTTTTCTCTGCATGATAGAAGCCTCGCGCATTGTCTCACACAGTGCAGACACGCCAAGAAACGTACCTTACCTAGCCTGGTGCCTGGCGCTAAGCCTAGAAGGGCGGCAATCAGCCGGCAAAAAGACTACCACCACTACCACAACAAATATATCTTCCCATTTCCACTGCTCATCTTTTGTATCGACACCCACAACCAAGCCATCTGCACTCATGGCAACTCCACTTAATGGCTGCGTCATAGCCTTGAGCGGGAAGTTCGATGACACGCATGGTAAGCAAACAAGTCTGGACATCCCACGCTACTTCACCCTCAGCAAAAGAGTCAACACGGCACATCTCGAATTCTAATCTCTCTCGGCATCGCGAAGCGAAAATAGGAGCCCTTATCAAGAAGAATGGCGGTAAAAACAGCACCAAAGTCTCCAGAGAGGAGGAGGCTCTGAGGGTTACGCATCTGATTGCAACTGCTCAGTCCATCGAAGCCCAGACCGAGAAAGGTGAGACCATCAGCTGCTCATCTCCCTAAATACTATCCAAAATTTCGCATGGCCTCAAGTGTCTTTTGCTACTTCCTTTTCCTGACTTTGAACGCCTGCTCTCTCGTAACATCCCTGGTCGTCTCTAACAAGCAGACACATCTCTCCGTGCAGTCGTCTTTCATATCGCTTTCAGTTCACCGCATATCCACACCATGGCTCTAGGCAGCCTGCCTTCTTCACGTTTCATTTAACACTCGACTAACGCTTTAGTGCTTGTCTCTGTCAAAGTTCAGGAAGCTAGCAGTTTCCCCGACATCAAAATCGTCAGCTTTGACTGGCTCACAGCCTCAATCAGCAGCCAAACTCGAGCCGATGAAGCTCAATTCTCATTCGGTCAAACAAGATTGAATCAAGATGACGCTGCGAGCTCAATGGGCCACACGAATTCCGAAGAGAACGGGAGCAAGGGTAAGGGTACAAAACGACCGCGAAGCCCGACCCCGATCAATGATGAGCCCTCATATGTCGAGGAAGCCGAAGATCAGCCACCTGTGAAGAAATACAAGGATGTTCAGAGAGCAAAATCTCGCTCACTTGTGATCCCAATGGACGAGACATGCCCTCTTACAGGTAAAACCTCTTCTCATTCTGCATTGTCCATGGTTCATGTCGACTGACGGCAATAGGTAACTTTCGAGTATATATTGGCGAAGACGGTATGATCTACGATGCCACCTTGAACCAGACGAACGCAGGTCTCAATAACAACAAATTCTACCGCGTTCAGCTTTTAGTGTCAGAGGCTGGCAGATACCGAACATGGACTCGCTGGGGAAGAGTTGGTGAATCTGGGAAAGGTGTGGCTCTTGGAAATGGCAGCTTGGAAATTGCAATGGCCTCCTTTGAAGGGAAGTTCAAAGAGAAAGCTGGAGTCACCTGGTCCAGCAGATTCACCACGCCATTAGGAAGTAGGCAGAAAGGATACTACACATTTATCGAACGCAAATACGAAGACGATTCTGACGATGATGCTGAGCATCCACCTGTTGCGAGCAGTAGCGGGGCCTCGAAGAATGGGGGTACCGTTAGTCCTGTCAAGCGAGCGGACAGTGCGCTTCCAAAACCCGTGCAGCGACTCTTGGAGTTGATATTCAATCAGCAGCACTTTGCGGATACTATGAGGGAACTGGACTACGATGGGAACAAGGCACCTCTACGAAAGCTAACCAAGCGCATGCTGGAGAGGGGTTTCGAACTTCTCGGAGAAATTGAAGAACTGCTTATGAATCCATCTGCTGCCTACAGCAAGCACGACCTGACTTGGGATGATGCTATGGCAGCATGCAGCAATTCGTTTTATACCATAATTCCTCATGATTTTGGTCGGAGCCGACCACCAGCTACCTGGTCCGATGAGATGCTGAAGAAGGAGCTCAAACTGATGGAGTCACTGAGTGATATGAAGATTGCCCATACCATCATGAAAGGTACTAAAGGTCAAGATACTCTCAATACGCTCGATCGCCATTTTTCTGGGCTTGGATTGCAAGAAATGATCCCTCGTGAGTCATGATCCCTTTCTTATACCAAGATTGCGGTTTCGTGGCCCATAGTCGCCCCTTGTTGCTGACTCTAGATTTATCTTGATTTCGCTCCAACGACTAACGTCTGCCTAGTCAACATGGCCTCGGACGAGTTCACACTCCTCGAGGATTACCTCATCAAATCTCATGGACATACCCATCATCTCTCCTTTAAGGTACACCGCTGTCCTACTCAACCAATTGTCAGACTCTCATATTGTGTTTCCAGGTCCAAGACATTTTCCGCATCCAGCGCAAGGGCGAAGAGGAGCGTTTCAGGAAGTCACCTTACGCGAAAGTCAAAGGCAGCGATCGCCGCCTCCTCTGGCACGGTTCTCGAGTCACCAATTACGGCGGCATCCTGTCTCAAGGCCTTCGTATCGCCCCTCCAGGAGCTCCAGTGAATGGCTACGCGTTTGGCAAGGGTGTATACCTCGTGAGTATGCCCCATACTTCTCCACTATCCATCAAAAGCATATTGTAACCCATTTTAACACAAAAGAGTCCTAGGCCGACGTCTCCTCCAAATCTGCCAACTACTGCCAGTCCCACGCCTCCAGCAACACAGGTCTCCTCCTCCTCTGCGAAGCCGAACTCGGCAAACCGATGCTTGAGCTCGAAACCGGCCGCACTGATGCCGCAGAGTTGGCCAAACAGCGCGGATGCATCGCTACTTGGGGTAAAGGTGCTACCGTGCCTATGGGGTGGAAGGACGCGGGATGCGTTAATGCAAACTTAGCAGGTGTGATGATGGTACGTATTTGATCCGACCACATTGACGAGGACTTGGGTAGATGCTGATGGGTAGTGACAGCCCGACACGACAAAGGAGCCAGGTCCGGCGGACTATGCGGCTAGCTATCTGCAGTATAATGTACGTCTTTCTCCTTTTCTACTCTGATTTACAAGCCCCACGCTGACTGAGAATAGGAATACATCGCCTACGACATCGCTCAGGTCAAGCTCCGCTACCTACTGCGCGTGGAGATGACACAGGGTGGGCATGGGTATTGAGCTGCAGTGGGTTGCAGCGAGTGAGCGCCTCAGGGCTCAGCGTAGAGCGAATCTTGAACCAGGACAGAGAGACGTATGGTGGAACAGCCAGTTTCGGGTTTGCATTTACTACTGCAACTACTAAGTCGCAGAGATACCTGCTTTCGTTGCTAGCTTGAGCGGTTGACTCCCAGCAAAAGCAATGAGAGCAAATGTTGCTCCCAGTGTTGATGGCATTGCTACCTCTAGAACCTGAAAGGGTCGAAACCGATTCTATGCCGCTTTAAATGCATCATCTTCATCATCTCTCTTCCATAAAGTGCTCTTCTGATGAAGCGAAGACATTGAAGCCATCAAGCCCTCAGCCTCCTCACATCACAAATGCCCCCTCCATACTCATGCCCTCCCCGTTCGATCCACCTCCCAGCCCACCATCACCACTCAATCCTTGACTCCACACGTCATCCATGCCCCCTCCACCCATAGCAAACCCGCTCTTCCCTTTCCCCTTGAGCACTCCCTCCACTATTCCGAACTTCCTACCCATCTCCCGCGCCTCCTTCACACTCTTGCCCAAGCTGCCGAGTAACGACACGAGCTCCACATCTGATTTCTCGGCGAGCGTTTCTTGCCGGAAAGTCGAGTGGTGTTCTGGTGGTAACAGCAAAGGAAGGCGAGATAGGAGAGCGAGGATGGAGCGGAGGAGGGGATGATTGAGTTCGGAGATTGGGGTGTCGGCCGGGGGTGTGGTGGGATCTGAGGGTGGGCTGTCGGAAGCAGTTGATAGGTAGGATGGTGGAAGGGAGGTGAGGTAGGCTTTGAGGAGTTGGATGCGGGTGTGGAGCATCTTTACTGCGTTGGCGCGGGCGGTGAGAGATGCAATGACTGTCTCTCTACACGTTAGCAATCTCCTCATCGGTCGGGAAACGGTGAAGGCGTACGTTCTTCATCCTCACTGGACAATATACTCGAATCGTCTACGGCTTTACTCTCCCGGTCAACCGCCTTCCCTTTCTTGTCCACCTGCCCCACAGCCTTCTGCGACGCCTGCCCTTTCGTATCCTTCGCTGCACTGTCGATAGCTGTAGCGTTCCCTCCGCCCCGAGCTACGAAGTCCACGCTTATCATCTCTGCTTCCCCCGTCTCCACACTGTAAGGTATTTCGCGAAACTTCAAGTCTAAAGGTGCTTCGGCACCATCAATTTCCATGCCTTGGCCTTCGTTGTTGTCGTAGACGGATTCGTATATCGTTAACGGCAATTTACCGCCCACTGCTGCGCCTTCAAGAACGCTCGATGGGTGGAAGGCGAGGAGAACGGCGGTTTCATTATAGGTGTGTAGAATCTGCTGATGAATAGGCACATGTACGCCCTCCGGCCCCGTCACTGGGGTCGTAGTGAACCATCCCACCAATTCCAAGGCTGGGGCTAAATGTACATCCTTATACTGCTGCAACCGATCCTTGAACCATGCCTCGTGCAGTAGTACCTGTCCATTGTTCTGAACGGTCTGGCAATCGAAAGCGTGCTCAAGGCTGACTGAGCGACCGGACTGCTGACCGATGAGAGCGCCAACTATTGGGGGACTTTGCCGGCGGAGCGTGTGGCGTGTTATGTAGTCAGAGATTGTGAGGAGGATGAGAGGGTGCAGGTTTATATGGAGGTCGGAGGAGGGGGATTTGTGGGTTGAGAGGAGAGAGGTTGAGGTAGGAGCCATGGTGAGCGACAGCTGATGCAGGTATTTTCAGTGAAGAGTGGGCATTTGGAGCTGAAGAAAAGTTAAGCTTGAGAGTTGTCGTCGGCTACCCAGTGTGTTGATGCTGAAGGAAAGTCCAAGGTACTTGGCTTGGCGTAATTTGACGCTAAGATATGAAGATTTAGTGCACGCATAAATATTGGGTGGTACACAATTCAGCTTTGCATTGATTACATAGTGAAAAAATGAATTATCTTTGCATGATTTTGCAGCCGCTTCATTGGTCTATGCACAAGAAGCTAATCTTTCGATCGATAGCAAGCCTCTATCTAGGGAAGCATTATGTTCAGCCTCGTTCTTACACTGGCCCACACCTCCTATTTTGAGAACCCCTTCATTATCTCCTAAGCGCACCTAAAAGACAGTCGATAGCAGCAAGCAGCGTTATTAAGGCGAGATATGGCACGAGACGCAAATCTAGCTCTCCCCTGAGTACTTTTCTTAATGGGCTGGTGGATAATCGTACTTACCTCTTGTACAACTTATAAGTTTACAACTCATCAGGCTGAATTATGCAACTTCGGCCTGCTTGCCTGCCGCAGCGAGGGGCCATTAAGCATCCGTTCCAAACGCTTTTCCCACAACATCATGCATTGATGCAACCCCCACGTCTGATTGTCCAGTCTCGGAGTTTTGCCACCCTCCACCGTCTCCTGATCCTGCTGAGCGAGACAAGAAGATGAAAGCTGGCGACAGGTGACGTGAGTTCAAAGTCCAGGTATATGCCCGCCCGAGCGCGTACATTTTCCAAGCAAGGGAAGAACCCCCTAGTTCCTAACCCTCCGTTGGCAAGCGCCGAGAAAACATCAGAGTTCTTGACAAAATGTCGCCTTGGATATCAAAGGTATGAGCGCTGTTTAGAAAGCTGAGTTTGGTTGGCCCGTAAATGCACGAAAATCGATAGTATAAATTGTTCAATAGCAAGGCATCAACTGGGGGGTCCCCGCAAGACATTTGCTTGCATAATCCCAGCCATACGATGCAGGCGAATGCTTAGCCTGACGATGGACGAATCCCATTTCTGCAGGATGGTCCACAATGGTAGGATTGTGAGGGCTGTAGTGAGGTAACAGCAACGTGATGATAAGCTGGGTTGCATGAATTCACGGTGACCGAACCGCCAATCAGTCGTTGAGAATCCAATTGAGCAAGCCCGAATCTTTTATTCACAATCCATTGCATCACTGTTTCATGCCTTGGCACTGCCAGCCATGAAGAAAATTAAATGGGTCTCTATTTAGATACACGCCGAGATTTCATCATGGTTTATACAACTCAGGGCGATCTGGATCATTGAACCTGAGCAATTCTTCGAGTTTCTGGGGATCCGAGGCATAATCGACCGGTTCCTCTTCAGTTTTCTCTGACTTCCAGGGCGATGAATCGGGGTCAATGATAGTACTTGAAGGCCATGACAATACCTTGGTATTATCAAATCCATCCGCAGCGCCTACAGGTGAAATCTTTTCGGGACCAGCGTCCTTCATCGTAATATCGTCAGCAACGTCGTCTTGTTCAAAGTGCTTAGGAGAGTCGGGAACGGCAGGTACATCTTCAGTGCGATTCTCTGTTGGAGTCGATGCTCGCGTCGACTCTTCCGAAGCATCCTGCGAGTCGGACGGAGCGAAACTCATGGTTCGAGGTGTGTCAGCGATCGTCCCCACATCTTCCATGGCGCTGTCTTCGTCACTGAAGTCTGCTCTTGTTTGGGCTTTTATCTCAATCTGATCTGACAAAGTCTCCGTCGTTGAGAACTCACAAAGCTCGCTGGCGTAATCGGTAGGCCAGAATAATCTGGCACCTTCGTCATAATATATCCACTTCTTTGCCTAGCACAGAGTTAGTAGGACACCCAAAGCAATCATAGTCAGACAAACAGAAGCTATGATGTGCCCATGCCAAAAGATCCTGTCGGCGCGCGGCTTAGCCATGGATGGTAAATCCAGTGAACGTTCATCATCATCGATCATAGCACCCGCAAACCAGGCCTCTGGGAAGATCCACTGGCTGTACAGCTGGCCCCGCATGACGAAATCCTCTGGGAGTGGTCGGTCAAGTCCTTCCTCTGATTCGGGAAAGTCTTTAGAACGAAAGGCCGGATCCGAAGCTCGAGACGGTGTGGATAGAGAATTAAGGAAGGAGCAGATTTCGTTCCATGGAACGTACGCTTCGATGCACTTCATAGCCTGTTCGACACTGACAAGAGTCCGAAGGAATACGAGATATACATGCACCAAGGGATGAACGTTTGGGTCCTCAAGGCGTCTCAGACAAATGCTCAAAGTGCTGAATGCAATTTTGGCAGCCAGCGCAATGAATTCTACGGATGGTCTTGAAGAGGACGAAGACATTACAGCTTCGAAGTCTGATATTTCGAACCTGGCCAGTTGTGGGTTGCTTTGAGAGTCCGAGGACTTGGGAAAGCCAGGCCGGGCAGCCTCATCTTTTGCAATGTTAGCATTCTCAAAGGCCTCAAATGCCAAGCGGAGGATTGGCTTTGGTACTCCATGTTTGGCAATTCCATATTCGAACAACGCAGCAATATTTGCAAGCGCAGCAAAGACTCCAATTTCCTTGAATCTGGTAGCAATCTTGGTAACGTAATTATCTAATAAATTGTCGGCTTCCAGTTCCATGGTCGCCTCATTGAATTGGTTCGAAGGATCAGCGGGACCTTTCGTAAATAAAATCCCATGTGCTCTAATAAAAATGGTCTCAAACGAGGAGGATCGACGGGTTACTGAATCCTTGCCGTTGAGAATGGGATTGAAGAGCGTCATGATACTTCCTTTGGCACTTTCGAAAGGAGTGACGCAAGTCAAGGATCTGGTGTATAGCGATAGCTGCTCGAGGGTATAAGGACGAGCAAGAATAGCCAGATGATGATACAGCCGTCCAACATTTGGGCTCTTGTCAGCTGCTTTGTTATACCAGAAACGGGCGACGTTGCTCCAAACCTCGCGGTCCTTGGGTTCGTCATCCTCAATGGCCATCCTGTACCTTCCTAGGTCCCCTAAATGAAGACATATGAGTAAATCAAAGACACTATTTGGATTCTCGGAATTTACCGAGACACTCGATCCAGGTATCCTCGAAGGTCGATACCGTTTCATAAAGTAGAGCCATCATCGAGTATGCTATGTAAATGAAGGCGAGCATATGCTCCAGTGACTGTGGAAGCCTGTGCCGCAAGACTTCGAGAAAGGCGTGGATCCCATGTCGCCACATTCGAGCTGGCATGGAGTACTTGGCTGCTAATCTACTTAGAGCTGGGCTTGCAGAAGGATGCTGCGATGCCAGAAAGAAATCGTGGTGCTCGTGTAGAAGTTGTTTGTGAAGTGCAATGAGTGACTGCCATTGATCATTCTTTAAGTCGATCTTTTTGGATGGGTCCTTTTCCTGAGCGGCCGCAGACTGTCTTTCGTCAATGTCGATGCATTTAGCCTCGACCATGACCAAGCCAGCATAGATTCCCTTCACTTCCACTACAAGCTGCTCATGAGAGATGGGTCTGGTGTCCGGCTGTAGGAGCATCTCAGGTTCAGCTTCCGAACCTTCAGGCGGTTCATCTTCTGGTGGAGTGTCGCCCCCGGAAAGTGGTTTGTCCGTTCCTAGTTTTATGGGCTTTTGCGATCCTTCCAAACTTGTAGAGTTAGGTTCATTTGGCATGGGCTGTTCCTGGTGGGTCTTCAAAGCCTGCCTTCTGTTCCTCTGGAGAAGACCTGGCTTCCTGGGTTTAGAGCCGTGGTCCTTTGAAGGATTGAGACGACGAGAGGGATTATTCGCAAGAGATTGATGCCTATCCCGTTGGAAGACTTTCCCAATATTGGGCTGGTCCGTATTGGGGTCCCATAGTAGGGTTGTCGCACCATGAGTATCACGTCTATATTCTAGATCACTGGTCTGGTAAATTTCGTCGCTGACTTCCTGGTTCGAGAATCCGCCAGAAGCAGTTTTGGCGTGGTGTCCTCTTGTAGCCACCGAATGAGCAGCAGGATTTCCCAGTTGGGGATCAGGCGACTCTGCCTCATCTTCGGCGCCTCGTTTCCGAGTGGGAGCATCAGGTGAGGTTTGCTTGTCGTTTGCTGCTGGGGGTTTCCCTTGTAGCCTCGGCTGGTTTTGGTCTCGTCCGCCTTGACCAATTGTAAGCTTACCAGTGTCATCAATCCATTCGCCTTGCACTTGTGCGTAGCTGGGAGCAGAGACCGGCCGTTTAGGACTGATAGGCCTCAACCCTTCTGTAGATTTTTTCTTCGCGACTACTTTGCGATTGGAGGACGGCTTCGACACGGATCGGCGGGCTGGAGCCTGGCTTGCCTTGTTCTGCCTGCTGAGCGGAGGGTCAGCAGATAGGACTTGCAGGAGGCGAGGCTATGCCCCAGCCAGGCACGTGCACGAAGGACTCCGATGAAGCCTTGCCGACTACATTACGTACGCTTTGCCCAAGAAGATTTGTTTTGCTTCAACCCCCTCTGTGGATTCTGTGACCTCTGGGGAGTCTGGGTGAGCTTGCTTTGCGTGCTCCCATAACTTGGAGCCTGCATTCGAAGGTTGGTTGCAAATGGGACAAGTGTAGCGGCTGGCAGCTCCTCCTCTTGCGGCAGAACGGAACGCATCCTGAAATTTGGTGGCAACGTCGGATGATTTTTCGTGGTTCATTTAGTCGTCGGTCACCAGGCCGTGTAGAGAGGCCAAAGCGCAAGTACTGGCTGGTGCTTGTTAGCTTCATGGGAGAGGGAAGGGACAGGATAGGACAAGACGAGTAAGCGGAAGGCGGTGACAAACGTTTGTGGCGAAGTTCCGGAGTCACTCATTGCTTGGCCTCGGCACAGCAGCAGCTGATAAGTTGAAAAAGAGGTCGACGCTTTCCCGAAGATTTTCTAGCAACGTGACTTGACCTCGGCCGAGATTGAGAGCAGCAGCGAGTAATAGCGAGCACTCACGACTTTCCAGTCGGATGTCAGCTCTCGTATGTCTCGAAATTGAAGAAGAAGCTTCCTTTTCAGATACTGATGCGGCTCTGCTTCCTCCCCCACCCTCTAGGGCTTTCGCGAACCAGGCGAATTTAGGCATCACCAGCGTGCAGATCCAATCCAATCTCACTCCACCGACAATTTCCCAATGACTACATATGGCACGGCTATCGCTTTCCCTTAGATATTCTCCGACGCCCTTACTCGACATACCTAGGTCATCCAGCGCCATGGAGGATGATGGTAGCCTCACTTTAGGATTCCTGCGTCGTTCGGGTAGAGAGGACTTGCCTGCAGTCGCCTTCTCCTGTTCGCGTAGAGAATTGCAAACCACCTATGTCAACCGGTCATGGAAAAAGAGGGACTTGCGGCTTGGACGTCCTTTAATATGAATCTAAAGCGACAATTGAACAAGGGCAGCTCACTGCTCGACCAACGGTGGATAGTACTGTCCACAGGAAGCTGCTCCTATTGTAGCCTTCTCAGCTTAGTCCCGCCCACGCCTGTTTCCAAGCTTGCCAGCATGCTTGCAGTGTATTGTGCTATCACACGAGCGAAGCTTCGGAGCCTATACTAGAACTCGTATACCTGAGCTATCGCGATTTCTTCCTTTGTTCGTGTGAACTATCGAGCTATCCAGAGCCTTCAGCCTTGCCCTAACCGAGAAAGCCGTACGCCTCATTCTTCCATACTTTATGGCTCAACACACTGCTGTTCCTGTTGCGGCCTCTTCTTCGACCGCTTGATATGAGGCTGTTTGGAACGTCAGTCGCACTCACGCTCGCCATCTACCGGTACGCATAGTTGCGGCGGACCATCTCAAACACGTGGTGAAACTTCATATAACCTCCTACATGCTCACTTGACATCACTCCCTATAGAAACACCGCGAATTTCCATGGAGCTGACGGAGTTGATTACGGCTCTGCCTCATCAGAATTGCATAATTTTCGCAGACTTTTAGTGGCTGAAAAATGGCGCAGAATGTTTCGAAGAGATTTCACCGTGCGCCTGAAAAATTGATAACGTCCCTTCGCAGTTCTTACTGGTCCCCCCCAACATCATCACCAATGACTCTCCAACAGGACTCCAGACTCTATTGAAGGCAAGGGTCTAGATCATCAGCCTTGTTTAAAAAGATGGCGAAGTGACCAGCGTCCAGAAGGGGTTGGGGAGAGAGGCTGAAAAGGGAATGATCCGGATTGCCTTGATTTAAGATGGACACTTCATCGTTATCGAAAGATGTATCAGAGCCTTGAGAAAGATCTGGGAAGCGGGTCCTATCCCCACGCTTTTTTGAAGGCACCCAGTTTCGCCCAGAGTTAAGGCGTCAGACTTATATCACACCTTGCCTACTTTGCTGTCATGTGCGCTGGCTAAACTGGCCTACTTTGATTACAGGTGGGTTTCGCTCGAGGCGGTGTAAAATTCGAAGGCACAAGGCGGCCTCAGATCGATGATTGGTAAGATGATTCAAGACACATAAGTATCTACCCTCGCCAAGTGAGCGCGCTCTCCATCTATGCTTGGATATTTGAATGCGGGCTATGTCAGCCATCATTGATTGACTAAGCAAGCAACCGCAATTGCATGATGTCTACGAAAGCTCAGAGAACGATCCTGTCCAGTGAGGCTTCCGAGTTCAGAGTTCTTGTCTGCTGCTAGATTTCAGCAATTTCGAGTAGACACGCTCCCCAAAGCACCACTTTCCAAAACTCATCTACAGCCACAGCAATATTCTTGGAATTCAGAAACTTGACGAATGTGTTATTCACCGATGCAAGGCCCGCTGTAGACTGGATCTTGTCCCCTTCCAAACTCGGTCTCATGAATCATCATTGTATACGAGAGGCTTACGGCTCGTCCGAGCAGCGGCGCGGAGGGTCTCTTGTTTCCACGCCAATCCCGGCTCTTTAACGTCTCCAATCGCAACATTTAGCTGCTTCTAGATCTACAAGATCCTAGTTGGTTATTTGAAAGCATTATCCAATTGCTCTATCGAGAACGCATGGAACAATAGTGCTTATGCCCCCATTCGATTTTCTCCTCTGCTCCCAGCCTGCAAACTTTATGCCATATGTCTTGGTTGGCTCAGGATATGTTTTCGCTGTGTGCTTCTCAGCTGGTATGTAACAGTGGCGTCTCACCGTCATTGCAGAGAATTGGCCTTGGCAGCCGCGAAGTTGTTCCTGGAATTTAAGATCTGTATCGATGTGTGGTTTGGAACGTTCGAGAAGCAATGAAGATCATGAAGACATAGAAACCCTGCTTTATTGAACATGGGTTTCGGTGGCAATTTCGGACAGGGCATCAAAAATGGCTGCTGATCCGTAGAGCAGGTTCTTGTTGGTCAACCGCCTGACAATCCAATAACGCCTTTCACCATAATGCCAACTTAATTTTAAGCTGATGTGGGTATCAAATATTTCATGGGACTTTGGGGAATGCAAATTTGAGTCTTTGCCTTAAAAGTCATCACTTCACAGTGGCGGTGGTGGCGGGAAATGAAATTCTCAAAATTAGTACTTGGTGGCGAGAACTTAGATCACTTTCTCTCCTCTCCAAATCGCACTACTTCGCAAAATGCCACCCACCTGCCACTTGTGCTTGGCCGAAATAGCATTACACCCTTCTCCCAGGCACCAGTCAATACGATAACAGTGTCGCCTCCAAGAAGGAATTCGGATCAGAAGACCACGAATCAGAATGATGTGTTGCAGTCCCATATTGTGAAGATTTCAATCGTACCAAACACCAAATTGCGTACCCCTAAGCTACAGTTGCCTAGTGTCCTGTTGTTCGCTTCGAAAAGTCTGGGGGACCTTCAACCTCTCACAAATGCAATTTGAGCTTGCAAACTCCCGAGCATTGAACTGATGATGGCTTTTAGTATGAATGGTGGAAACCAAAGAAGTCCTACTGCTGGATTTGCCCCAATATTGCTATTGCTAGGAGTGAGCAGGGGCTAGATTCGACAAGCTGCATGAAGAATGTTCTACCACGCGATGAACGAGATGCCTCACGTCCTCAGTGGGCGGTCAATGAGAATGTTGCGATAAGCCATCATGCTGTCTGGCAGAATGAGGAGGCCCCAAACATGCTTCAATCAGTCGTCTAATCTTGTGATACTCGGCATACGCCCTATGTTTGCAAGGGGTTACGAATCGCTGAGGTATTCACATCTGCGCTCCTGCCTTTCTCGACTCCAATTGCAGTAGCATAAGATATCCGGAACGTCCATCGGCTCGCGACGCGTCCTTGTCTCCCACCTCCCAATACCAGTCGTTGTGACCAGACACGGAAGGCTGGTCGCAACAGTGCTTACGCCTAGTATTCGGCAAGCGTCTCAGTGCTGCTGGTCTAGCGTGTGAGCCTTACAGCATTATTTGTTGGCACGGCTACGAATAACAAAATATCCAAACAATTTTCATTTATACAGATCTTTTGCCAGGACACTTGGCTCCACAGGTGCAGCCTCATTCTTACCGATGTACAGCAACACTCTGCACGAACGAAACTATGGACCAACGCGTGGCTTAAGGACGTATCCGTTCTTGCCTAGAAGACTAAGTCCTACACCATCCATGTCTTAGCATGTGGGGACAGTTACCAGAGTGCGAACCATGATCATCATTTTGAGTAGCTCAACTCGTCCAAAAAGGCCTCACACCATAAGCATGACGGTACGGGTCTTCATGTCAAGGTCCGTACGGCTGTGCGTAAGCCCTGGAACTGTCATCCGAGGATAGGCCTTTTGTTTGTCCAAATTACGGGTCGAGTGAAAGGGAATATGCATTAGGCCTGATCCGTAGTGCATCTTCTGGGCGCGCGCTCGGATGCGAAGTACTCGTGAATACCACTGTATACCTCGAATGGGTCCTGTTCATGGGAATTTGCTTGAGTCGTGCAATATGGGTTTAGGACTCTACAAGTATTACTTGAAAATCGTGCCAATCCATCAGTCGAGGATGCTGGAATAAATGGGAGGCAGCGACCAAACCTATTCTCCACGTATCGAGCTGAAGGATCGTCGCTGGGGTACCATTATGTGCTTCGCAGTCGCAGACACACCCTCTGGGAGAAATCAGAATATTCGCTCTCTGCCAGTTCCCGGTGCTTGGACCTTGGCTGGATCCAATGAAGCAAAGCGATCCATAGACACACTTTCAATTTTTCGCCACATCGGAGTTTTGTCATTGGTTCCACTTTGGTTGACTTGCATCCGCCAACCAAACATCCTTCCTCACTTCGCCAAATTCTTCCGCTCCATTCATCGTGCCACGCACAGCAGATTTTCTTAGATACCTTTGCCCCGTTTACTCGTCACGAATACCAGAAGCTCTTCGAGAGCCTTGAAATGCAGAGCAGGTACATGGAACGTACGGTTTTCATGTGCACTATCTCGGGTGGCAGTGGCTCATTGAGGTTGTACATCGTATCGCGTTCAGAGTGGCAAAAAGCTGCAGCTGATTTGGAAGCATGACTGCCTCCGACGGAGGGTAAGACGCTTGAATGAAGAGTTGTCAGCTCAACTCCGTGTATCGGAGTCCTTCACTGTGCGAACGGCGCTATCTGTGAGATATTCGACTACTGATCACGAGACTATGAACAGGTAATCGGTTCGGATTATCAAATCTTTCAGTCTACGGCGGTGTGGACACCAAGTCCACAGATGAAGTTAGAAATCCGAAGTACGGCTTCCACTATTACCAGTGACTCTTCCGCCTAATCTATAGCGCCCGACATTTCGAAAAACGATATAGGCAACTCTTGCTTGAAGTCAACAACACTGGCCTTGCCGTCACTTCCGCTTCAGACTTCAATTTCCGCTAGTGCTTATGCTCTTGAACCGACAGAACTGACAGCTTCGTATTGCCAGTAACGAGGAGGATATTGCTTGGTAATACTGTACCCAGCCCTGCAACTAGGAAGAAACGAGGGATTAAGATCGGTTCGACAGGCACTCGCGATGACAAAGATTTTCCAAATTGTGGGTGGCGCTACGGTGGCAACAAGGAAGTGGCGGTGAAGTGTACTAGGGTTGGTGGCGTTCGATGCGGTGCCATACGGTGCCACGCTTACATGAGCGAAAAGACGGATAGTAAACCTCGGCAGAAATTGAGGTTCTGTTGGATTCAAGGGCAAGCCACCTGTACTTGGAGCGATGGGTGCCTTTATACTGACGAGTATGATGATAGGTGACAGAGAGAGGAAATTCATGCAGATTCGAACACTAGCAAGACTTGACAAGATCAAGGCCATCCTCCTTCCATCCTCGTCGTATTGCGCCGTCTCAGTCTTGCTTCATACTCTACTACTGCTCCAGGATTGAATCACAATGAGACGTCTCATCCAGATATTCTCTTCGTATCTTAGGCTGCAAATACGAAGACCAAGCTTGGAGGACGCTGGGCATATCCGGACTCAAGACTCGCTGCCATCTGGATACTTGAGAGGCTGAACGAACCTCAGCGTGAATCTGAGGCACTCTACTAGGAGTCCTGCTTGTGTTCACCTGGTAAGATGGTAATGGATAAGCACATACTGCTGACCTCCTTCCTGTATCTAGCTATACTACTTATTTGGAAATGATATGTTTCAACGTACACAGACTGAAACTACCTCGCTAATTGAACCGAGGGCCTCAGCGAAGTCTCAGAGATTGAACTTTCGACCCAAACTACGGTCAAGTTACGACTAGTTACCCTCCGCACTTGTGTGGCCTAGAGCATGCCAACAAAATAGATGAACACATCTGCCGACTAGGTGGCCACTCTGGTTGTCTTTACGCAAACACGGGAAACCAGACCGAGCCCACTACGTTCATAGAATCGAGGGATAGGTTCGTGAATTGGATGAATTCTGTCCGTAGAGCCATTGCTTCGGCAGCTATGATGCTTCTCCTCCAAGTACTCATGTATTTGTTCTTAGCTTTTCGCACTCCAATCCACCTCTTCGGTCTGGCTTTTGTAGTCGACATTATACCAGACCATAAGGATTAAAACACATGACGCGCAAGTCTGGGTTGAAGCAGATTTGAACGAAATACAAAGCCAGATTATGCGGCAACGCTCTGAGTATCCTATTTTTATCATGTTTCTCGACCACTTGATCTTTTCACTGGTAAGCTTGTTATGCATCTCCACTAAATCAAACATCGATGGTATTGATATGCCAAGCCTCGGGTGAGTTTCTTCGAGTCAATTGTGCGTCTCACGCGGCTCGCTTTTACCCCGTCCTACTCTCATTAAACATCGGCACATTGAAAGCATCATCTTCAGGAAAGGCCTACAAGCCAGATATGCGTCCGATAAAATTGTTAAAAATAGTCTCATCCATCATTTGAGACCCAAGGGATACGGGACCGCCAGCTCTGTACGGTATTCACTGAAAGAACGGAGACTCGTCGGCTACTCTCAAGTCTCAAGGTTTGTCTCCTAGTGCCAGCCTTCATGAAGCCACTCCTGATTCAGAGTGCAAGATTCAAAGTTGAGCTTGAGCAAGCCGCAACTTCCAGTGCGGGTTCACAAAGTGCGACCGAAGTGCTGGGTGACACAAAGCACTTCCAGAAACCACGCTCCATCAGGCTTTGCTGGTCTTCTCGAGTTAAAAGACAATTGACATGGTAGAAGATCTACGTGAGTCCTTGGATACCAGATACTACAAAGTCCTTGCGTAAAGGGACCGGGCTCGATCTGAGTTGCTGCTTGGTTGTCGCCACTAAAGCTCTTCCATCTTCCAATCTTAGAGCAAAACACGGCAGGCACGGTGGTCAATATGCCATGATCTGCGCATACTGGGTTCCTGTGATGAAAGCCGCTTGAATTTATCTTTGTGATGAGAAGAGTGAAGTCTTCGAGATCGAGGAACTCACAGCAAATAAATGTTTGAAAGGAACCAGAGACAACAAATACTCGTCATTATTTTTCTCTCCGTCAGGTTTAACAGAACAGCGTCGGATCTCGCTAATCTCTCTCCGGAACACTTTCTACCCACCCCGAAGTTACTTCCTTTGCCCACTTTCACTCAGCTGCTCGCAACCATTACCTCTGGTCTCTACTACCAATGAATATCTCCAGGTGGGCGAGGACGGACTGGTGGAGGAGCAAACCTAGTATGAACGAATTAGCCCGTCTCCACAATGAACTCTACCGATTTGACGAATTCGCACAAGTCATATACGCATACCCATTTGGGAAAGAGACAGTGGCCAACGCAATCAAAGAACTTATCCCGAAAAATAATTATGAGTTCTTCTTGGCAAGACTTCAACCCTCAGACGAGATCGTCGGGTGGGTAGCGTTGAGCTTCAATGTTGAGGGAACTGAAGAGGAGAATAGAGACAAATACGAAGCAAGACTGGAATGGACGGAAATGTGCTCGCACATACTGAAATGGTGGAAGATTGATAGTGCCGGCGGAAACAGCAACATTTGGGACACTATCAAGCGGGCCTCTTCGAGTTTACAGGCGGAACATCTTCCTCGCCATTTTTGCATCATCAACTCACTTGTCTTGTTACCACAATTCCAGAAACCAGGCGTCGCGAGAGTACTGCTTGAACACGCCATCGGGTTCTGGAAACAAAGAGTCATGGTCGGAACAGAGTGGGCTATGTGGGTGCAAGCTCCAGCTATCACTCATAACATGTACAAAATTTACGGCTTCAAAGAAGTCGGTGAATACGAAGTTGATCTGGGTGATTACGGATTTTTGCCCAAAGAAGAAAGAAAGATTTTTGGAAACTATGCCTGGAAGTTCATGGTTCTAAATGGCGCAAGCGGTTCAGCAATTGAAGAGCCTGCCGGAGCACAGAAAGTTGATAAAGGCAAGGGCAAGGACAAATCGCCGGAAAAAGTGGAAGAGCATGTCACAGCACAGGAAGTCGGCAAAGGCAAAGGCAAGGATCAAACACAGGACGACTTAGGACTAGATGAGGGCAATCACTCCACGCCAGAAGAAATCTCACAACATGATGCAGAACGAACACGCACATGGGAGGAGGCGGAGCAACGACTGGATGAAATACGATTTAGGAGGGGCCCGCCCCCAGGGATTGGAGAGGTGAGGCGCCTGATCAAGACCCAACGTAACGCTCGAAGACGAGAGTCTGATACTACGGGCCCATCGAAAGGGAAGGGCAGGGAACATCGATCAGAAGACGTGCGGCATAGCAAGGACCGGCAATCAGCGCCTGAAGAGTCAGTGGTACCCTGGCCCCAACATAACGGTGAGGCTACAAGTCAACTACACGATAATTTCGTGCCAACGAAGTCGGAGGAAGACCTTATCGAAGCGTTGAGAGTACATGGGGTGGATGAAGAGGAGATCGAATTGGTGAAAGCTCTGGCATTGAGCTTGAGCGACCGGGATGGAGGAGATTAGAGCAAATTCCCTGTTCTGACATGCAGGAACGGATTTTTTACCAAGCGGTCTCGGTACTAGTACAGATCAGATGCAGCGAGGTGGCCAGTCCCACCGGGCTAATCGGATTGGTCCTCATATGTTTTCATGTATCCGTTCCTGACTGGCTTTGCGGCTTTGCTCGCCACAAATGAGCCGCGGTGATTGTCTCTGGAAAAGGTCTCAATCATGCAGGCAAGACCATGTTGCATGCTGTTTAAGAAACCACTGTTGTCCTGGTGTTGAACTTCCGCTCAGATGAATAGAACGCCTTCACTGGGATCTGGTCAATCACCTCATATCTCTCCCACGTTCTCTTGCCAGTGCCGGACCCTGTTGAAGACCTGCGACTATCTATCAAGGCCGCCCGTCAGATTAGAAAGAAGATCTCCTTCTTCACCGCACCCTATATCCAAGCCAGACTACCACCGAAGGCAATGGCCCCCTGTCCTCTACATCAATTGTAGAGCCCATAACTCTGCCATCCTACTTCAAGAGGCACCCCAGCGGTTGGTAGCAACTAAGACCTTCAAGGAATTGCCTCGACAGACCACTCCTATCAATACTGAACAAGACAGACTCAGAGGACTTTGTCAGCTCCGATATAGCCAGTCCGCCACGACTCCGGCAAGAACGACCGCTCCTCGTACCACTTCCGAGGAGACCGACAATAAAAGTCTAGTGGTGACTATGTCGTTGATTTCACGGCAACATCATCTGGGCGTGAGAAGGGAAAATTAAGGGAAAGCGGGAAGATGCCGGGCTGCCCAAACAAGACAAACGGTGAAGGAAGCAAGAGAGCCGGAAGAAAGCCGTGGGGCGAAGACGAAGAGCACCCGGTGGCAGGTTCAAAGAGAAAGATTGCTGAGGAAGACGACCAAGCAAAAGCGGCAGCAATGGAACAAAAGACGGAGGTAGACGCTAAGATTGTGGGGGTGGTGAGCGTTGCAGATCGGGAGAGTGTGGATATTTCACTAAATAAAGTTGGCTGTGGTTCGTAGGGAGGACCGTATCAAATGCCGGACAGCCATGGAGACGAGGTACATCAGGACATACGCATAGCAAACGTTCAATGCGATCAGCAGATAATAGAATGAGGGATTTTTCGGATGAGTGAGTACTCACAGATTTGGCAGGAGGCATATGAGCGATCACCGCCGGTTTACTGTTCGAACGGACACTTCTGGGGACCAGTCAAGACACATGTGAAACATAGCACCAGGCTCAACCATGCCAGTGCTGCCCAACGTCAAAGGAACCTTCTGGCCAACAATGCCTATAAGGCCAGTCAACATTGTCCCATCTGCAAACCTGGTTCTGGTCTAAAACAGATGTCAATCACAGAATGTTTCTCCACACCTTTGTCCGTCAGGGTCCGGGCTTGAAAGACCACGGCAACATGCAGCTGAGACAGCAGCACATCCTCAAACCCACATTCAGTCTCTTGCCCTCCCTGTCTGCCTTTTTTTTGCGTTTCAGTCGCAGTGCAGTCTTAAAAAGGGGACGCTTCCCACAATGGAGGTTGTGTCTTATGGAATTAGAAGCCTTGCAGTCTTCACAGAACCTGCCTTTGCCATTCAGCACCAACGTCAAGAAAGATGTCTACTCACACTCTGCGTCCACGCCTCCAAACGCAGAACTCAGGTCCTCTGTCAAAGACACCTTCCCAACAAGTCTCCTCCTCAGCCGCGCGAGGTCCAGCTCCGGCAACAACGAGCACCAGACCCCAGCGAGAAGCAGCGACCAAAGCCAGGAAGCCGGCCAAAAGCGTCTCCACCCTCTACGACCCTGAACAAGACCCGGACTCAGACTGCGACGTCACCTCAGCACGACCGAGAGCGCCGCGACGTACTCCTGTCGACTCGGACGATTCAAGCGACAGCGATACCTTTGTTGATGACTCGGAGTCAGACTGCCCTCGACTGAGCAAGGCGGCGCTGGGAAGGAAGAGGAAGAGAAGTAAATCGCCAACAATGGACGAAGAGGAGAGGAGGAAAAGCAAGGCGGGGAAATTGGAGATGGATGATAGGAAAGCGAACATTGGTGCGACGGGGTTCATGGTAAAGAGCGTGAATGTGATGAAAGAGATCGTGGGTGGCAAAGCAGGCCGGGCGTCACGAGAGGCTTTGTCGCGGCCGGCGGGGAGGCTTCACAGCAATCGACAGCACTACAGTGTGCGTCGAGCTGGACTGAGTGACATGAGCCTTGATACAGGTAGCTACATGTGCGGTAGGCGGGATGAGACCAGGAGCAAGGCGGCCGAGGGGTTCGCTTTCGAGACCCGCAAAGGCGTTGCAACGGGGCCGGTTGATGGCAATGTGTATCGGGTCTCGAGATTTATTGAGGATTTGTAGTCGCATGTTTAGTGTCACGAGGTTTGAGGCAGGCGTTCAGGCAGTCGGACATGTATCTAGATCAAGCATGAACTTTTGATATTAGCAAGGGTATCTTCGCTCCCATGCCCGATCCTACAACACTCATGACTCCTCGCTGTGCATCCTGAACCAGCAAACTTTTTCCCACCCATTATTCATAATAAGTCCCAGCTCCTTCATCACCGCCAGCATCATAGTCGTCCCCAGCATCGTCTCCTCCATCATCGAAGTATTGCTCCGCATTGTAATCACCCCCATCTTCTTCGTCATCGAACTCATCATCCACCTCTTCTCCCTCCGGCATGTCCTCATCGTCTGGGTCCCTCTCTTCTTTCGCATCCCCTTCGTCCTCTGACATATCGGCGTCCTTCTCAAAGCCGGAAAGTTGTAAGGATTTGCCTTTGGTATCGTTACTGATGACGCCGTTGGTTTCGGTGGCAGTGGGATCGATGGTGGACCAAAGCTCTTTCGGGAAGAATTTGAGCACTAAGAACCCTCTTCAGCACATTACCCGCACCAATCTCTCTCCGTAGCAGCACGAACCGTAGGGTCTGGTATCCAATTTCGGAATCATCCTCTTCTTCATTGTATACCTCTGACTATACTTGGGCATCCCCTCAAACGGATTGAACGCCGCCGCAGCCGATGTCCCAGACTTGCCCACTCGTACATTGTCTCCGAGCACGGTGTAGAGAGGACCGTTCTTGATGCTCTCTCGCAGTCGACGGAGGTGGGCGACTTGCGATTTCTCCTTTTCACTCAAGGGTTTTGGCTTGGGGATTTTGAAGGGCTGGGCGCAGTATCAGTGAGCTTCGTAAAGGAGGGACTGGCGGGATAGTTACGGGGTACAGTGGCGTGGCTTTGGGCTTGTCGAGATCGAGCTCGGGATCCCAGGGGAGATCTACCCCGCCGATTCTGTAGAGGTCGCCTTTACCTTCTTTTTTGATTCGGGGACCTTGTTTTGCTCTCGCCGCTCCGGCCATGTCGTAGATGTTCTTCCCCGAATTCCCGGTACTTGAGAAGGTTGAGCAGAAATCATTGCACGTTTGGTTAAAGTAGTCACTTTATAGTGGGGTCGGGGACGTTTGGTGGGGCTGAATCCACTCACTGGTTCCATCTTGGCGGCTGCCGGTCGCCATGCTGTCCTTCGAAATATCCATCTCTACCATCAATATCGACCTGTGCGTTTGCCCCCGCCATCGTGGATAAGACCTCAGACCATGCTGATGGTCACAGCTCGTCGGCCTCCATGCTCGTTGTCACATGTTGAATTGTGGTTGTTTTGCGGAGGAAGGCTCGTCCTGTGTTGATGCCATTTGGACTCGTCATCACGCCGTGACGACGACACGATATGGCGCTCCCCGCGCTTTTAGACCAGGTACACTCCCATTTGGAAGAAGTACGAAATGATCCTAGTAAAGGCCTGGATGAGAAGCTACTGGAACGCGTTGACAAGCAAGTTACTGGTATGTGGCGCCTGTTTCCAAGACCTTAGCCGCGTTCCTATCGTGGACGGCTGCTCCTGCTCTGGGGCGGTCTGCCATTGGAAAACGAAGGTACTGATAGCAAGCTACCAGAGTCGATTGAAGAGTCACGCAGAGATGCTCTTCTCAATCAGCTTTCGGACCTCCTCCCTACACTACAGCAAGATCCCACGCCGGTAACAGGTCTCATCCAATGCCTCGTCTTCCCTAGGAAATATGACTTAAAACGCGTTCTTACGATCCAACCACCGGTCGACTTTATAGCTGGCTTGTCATCCCCACTATCTCCTATCAATTTCGTCATCCTCTCCCTCCTTGAGAAGGCGACGTACCGGAAAAGCGACAGTGATATAATGGCTGGAAAGGCTGACGTGATTGCGGCTTTGATTAAGCTATGGCTATGTACCCCAGACACGGCAGTGGCAGGATGGGCTCATGACGTGATAGTAGGGCTATTGTTGACAGATGAAGGGGGAAATTCCATGAGTGACAGTGGGATCATGGATGAAGGCCTCATGTGGAGGAGGATTTTGCGGGATAGGGACATCTACGGCTCCATCTTCTCGATCTGCAGCCTCAATACAGCAGGTCAGGAAGGGCCACTATCCAGGAGAGAAAAGACGGTCTCTCAGGCAAGATTGCTGGATATGCTCCTGAAGATCGACTCACGTCCCGTGAGGATGTCACAAATACCAGAGATTGAGCAAAGATTCGGTGTTAGTAACGGTGGGCTGCTACACTTTGCAGCCATTCACATGGTCGACTACCGGGGCGATGTGCTGATGCACATGACCTTGATCCAATTCTATGCCAATTATCTGGGTACAGGCCACACATTTGCACTCGATTTCCTGCGAAACAATGGGCTCCATACCCGTTCAATGGCATACTACCTTGAACCCGAGAAACATGATTCACTAGACCTCATGTATCTGTACGGTTCTTCAGCTAAATACCTTCAATGCTTTTGCTCAACATATCCGCAAGACCTACTTTCGTCGCCGATAGCGGGGGACATCCTGGCGCGTGTTACCTTAGTAGTCGAGAACACATCCTCGAGCCAGTGGGCGCATGGAAAAATCCCCAAACACGACCTTCATTTATTGGTGGGCCTCCCACGTGTTATGCTCATACCCTGGACTCAGGCCAGCTCTCCAATGCTATTGATACCTTTAAAGCCCGCAAGTCCAGACGCTTTTGCGGTTTTAGCTCACATCCTGCATGGTGACGGCGGAAATACGCTCGAAGAACAAGCCGCTGCAAGGGCTCTTTACTACCTGGAAATGGAACATCACTCAGGCTTCTGGGAATGTGTCGTTGGTGTAGCCGACACCATTGCGCTTAAAGAGAGCGCGTTATCGGCGATCTCGTTGATCGGAGCCGTCATTACAGCGAATTGGTCACCACTTCCAGACACCGAACCTTCGGGCTCTACTCAATTCAAGCTTCCATCTGAAAGTCAATTAGCCAGCATGTGTCACGTCGCTTCACTTCCTCAATCTGGAATCGAGGCTATCATGAGCCAGTCTGCCCTTGGAATAGTCATCCCCTACCTTATGAGGCCCGCTCAATCTTTTGGCAGTCTTGTGGGTGGAGGTCGTGGAGACGTCGAGAGCGCTGTGTATGTGATTGCCGCTGCTAAGCATGATGTGCTCAAACTGCTTCATCAGAGGCTGAAGCAATGGGTAGGGATCCGTGCTGAGGGTCAGGATATGGTGGCAGCTGTGGGAAGACGGATCGCGCAGGGACCCATGGGTGGTACGAGTGAGGTTGGAGGTCGGATTGGAACCCTGGAAATGTGACTCTGGAAGGGGATCATGACCTTACGAGAGCATACATAAGGCGTCGGTTCTTGTAAGGGAGACACCAATATTAGCGGCATGATACCAGTGGAGTCATACACATTATGAAAATTTCGCTGGCACTCTGGGTGCGTTTTTGGTTCACCTACCAGGGCAAGCCATGAGAAGTCGTGGAAGTGTACCCCGGCCGGAGTCCTCTGCTAGCTCATGAGCTAAAGCGGCTACGCCCGTGGCTTAGCGCCACGCCGCCAAACCCTCGAACTAAATGAACGCCATCACATCTTTCCTGGTGTGATACAATTTTCTACTGCACAAAGATGAACGCAGTAGAAAACTGGGCCAGTGACATTCCCTCACCCAAGCCACTTCGTCAGTATCAAATGCTACGATCCTTTTTGTATTGATCGAATGCTAAATCCCGTAGAGAAAGCCTCCGGCCAGCCCGAGAACCCCTTCGCGGCTCTGATTCCAGATCAGCATATCGTCATCGTACCGTCCTTCACCCTCGAGTCTGGAGTCACTCTCCGCAATGTTCCAGTCGCATACAGCACTCGGGGGGCACTCCGTCCAAAGGGAGATAATGCGTTGGTCATATGCCATGCTCTGTCTGGAAGTGCCGATGTAGCTGATTGGTGGGGTCCATTGATGGGAGGGCCTGGACGAGCATTCGATACGACAAGGTTCTTCGTTGTCTGCCTCAACAGTTTGGGAAGCCCGTACGGAAGTGCAAGTCCTGTCACCAGCGTGGACGGGGACGCAAGTCGAGAGCGTTACGGCCCCGATTTCCCTTTGACTACGGTTCGGGACGACGTCAAGTACGTGCGTGTTACATTACTACCCAACAATCTCTGACGCGCAGCAGCATACACAAGCTCGTTCTCGACGATCTGGGAGTAAAGCAAATTGCAGCGGCTGTTGGGGGATCTATGGGAGGCATGTTGGTTTTGGAATATGCTTACTTCGGCGTCGACTATGTTCGAGCAATAGTACCAATAGCAACTTCAAGCCGTCATAGTGCATGGGGTATCAGCTGGGGCGAGGCGCAGCGGCAAAGCATATACTGCGATCCTAAATATGAAAACGGTTATTATCCGTTCAGCGATCCACCGGCAGCTGGGCTCGGGGCTGCTCGCATGTCTGCGTTGTTGATGTATAGAAGTCGAGATTCTTTCGAGTCAAGGTTTGGAAGGAACGCTCCAGATCCCTCGCGACAGCAAGCCATCAATGATAGTCAACATTCATCAACATCATCGAATGAGCACTGGGCGGTACACAATGAGGGTCATAGGAGCTCTCGCACGACTCGACCGTCTATCGTCCATGGAAACGCATCACCCCCTTCCACCCCTCAGTCGGATGCGCTGCAGTCTACTACGCATGACAAGACAGCTCAACTTGCTGACCCTCAATTCTGTGGAGCTGCAATCTTTGCGCCACTCACCCCGCCAACCCCCGTCACGGCCGGTAGACGCACAACAACCGAGTTTTCCGTCCATCAATATCTGCGGTACCAAGGAGAAAAGTTTGTGAAGCGTTTTGACAGTAATTGCTACATAGCTATCACCAGGAAGCTGGATACACATGACGTCTCGAGGTATCGTGTACCTCCGCACACGCCCAATCCAGTCGCAGTGGCCCTGGCTCAGATCAAGCAGCCGGCTCTCGTGGTCGGCATTGAAAGCGATGGCTTGTTCACGTTCGCAGAACAGCAAGAGATGGCGGCCGCAATACCGGACTCTAGATTACGGACGATTGACAGCCCAGAAGGTCATGATGCTTTCTTGCTGCAGTTCGAGCAGGTGAATCAGCACGTTTTGGAGTTCTTCGATGAGGTGCTTCCCGATATCATGAAGGCGCCGGGGCTCAATGTACATGACCACGAGGGTGACGGACAGGTGAAAAGCAGCACGTTCGGCGAAGCTGAGGTTGATGATATCACGGCTTGGTAATGCAGCGTGGGGTGAGTGATGTACATCATTGAGGGTTATAGTTGATATCAGGATATTCTATCTTTAGAGTAGCTTCTCTTACTTGATACACATGTCCGCTTTCCCATGTCGATCTTCAAGGCTTCTCGAATCTCCAACAGAGCGGGTCCCTCAGCGCTGAATTGTAACTTTGTGTCAACTTTGCCACTCGTCGAAGTTGATGATTGTTGATGCCGAAGGCCCGAACAGCGGCAAGTTCTGCTAGCTGTAAAGACTTTGTGTCCCGACGGATTGATGAAGTTGCCTTTTTTTTTGTCTTCCGAACGAGAATGTCGATATAACGCCATCACGGTAACGGTAGCATGCTTTATGCGTTCCCGTTCACGTTGCTAGGAGTGCTACGATAACGCGCGGGGCCGTGCTGGCTTTTGTACGTCTGGTATTGGGCTGATCAGTTGGCCTACGAAGGGAGTCAATCACGCATCTAGGCTAGTAAATATTGATGAACTTTGATCACCCAATTGAAGCAGAATTCCGCAAAGCGTATTAGATCCCCGATCGATGGGTTCAATGGCTTTTGAGCTACGCACGCACTGTTCTACCTGCTTGCGATGTAGCGATCAAGACATCGATTTAGGTACACATGGTGAGGATTTTGTATGTTTCGTCTGATGTTTTCGACTTTTATCCACCGCAATATTCACCTATGTGGTCTGATTGAAGACACGGTGAAGAATGAATGAAAAAGCCACGGGTACTTAGTTGCCATATCGCGTATGGATTTTCTCGCGCGCGAGACCCTCAAGTAAGCAGCTCAAGAGTGTGGGATGTAATCTGTCCACTGCACGGTCTGATAGACTCCCAATGGAACATGCCGCAAGCTAATGAATGTCTCGGTGATGATGTATAACCTCGATAAGATGAACAATGGAAAGTTGAGAATTCCAATCAGGATCACCAATCGATAGAGCCATGACATTACACCCGGCTCTCGAGCGAAGAAAGACTTCAGTAAAAGCTTGTGACCGTGCTCATGAAGAAAGACGACGACGGAGAATATTGCCAGTAGCGAAATGACTCCGGCGATGGTGTCGACGCAAGCAAGTCTCCACAGGAGACGCTCAACCTCTGTAGGGAAAACGAAAGCCCAAGCCGTGGCGTGGGCAGCACCATAGGATATGCAGATTGTCAGTGCGGCGACCAGACCGCCAGACGCCCAAGCGCAGAAATAGGCGTAGAAACTGGCTCGCAATCCTTTGCGGTCAAGGAAGATACTATGAGTGTTGAAGGTGAAATAATTGACGGAGCTTTTGGGCGAGTCCTCATATAGCTCTTCCCTAATCCTTCTTGACGCACGCGCTGCCAAAGTCCACCTCCGAACGTCCCTTGATGTTAGGGATATCTGTAGGTGCCCCCCATGCTGATGTTCTTCCTGAGCACCCCATACATTATGAACGCTCATTGCGGGTCCAACTCCACATTCAAGCGCTTGTCCAGACATCAGAGAGCAGACTGCTGGACCATGCAAGGAAGGTCCCAAAGAGTAGTCAAAACCGGCGACTTCATGATGGACAACCACATTATGAAATGTTGATGACGACCAATGTGGTGCAGGCGCTTGCATTAAAAGGTCTGGAGAAGACGATGACTGGATCTTAATGGCGGTAGCGTTCACGGATCGATCCTTCTCAGAGGTAGGGTACAAGTGAAGATATGCGCTCTCCGATCCGTTTGAAAATATATGCTGTACCGATTTGATCGGCACCGGATTGCCCTGGTCACGAGTAGGGACTCGGATGCCAAAGCCGTAGTTTCGAACCAACATGAGAGCGAGGAGATCTTCGAAATCGGAGGCATCCATCCACGTTGGATCCCGTATATCAAGAGGCTTCTGAAACCAAAGGCCGTACATTCCTATAACACACGCTACATGTACCAGCGTATGAACTTCCAACAATGTGATGGGATACCCAACAATCTTTCGAGCAATCGTCTGTACTAGCATCCAACTCACTTGGATACAGACTCGGGCTTTGACCAAAATGTCCGCTTTACTCTTGTCCCGGATAGCGGCGTCTGAGATTTTCACAAAATGTCCATGCTTCGCAAGGAAAGCCAAGCCTTTAGGAGAAATCGTGAGGCGAGACAAGGTGTTGTGGAGATGACTAACGTCAACGATGATCCCTCCCATGGTGCCATAAAAGCCATATAGGAGGCTGTACTCGTTCTCTCGAGGTTCTTGTAATGGTATCTGGAAAATGGAGTTAGAATCTCAACAGTCTTGTAAACTAATTCTCAGTCACCTACAGCTCTGGCGGGTGTCTCAGATCCACTCCAAAATGGTCTTACAGTGCCTGTTGGCAACTCTGTCTGCGCTTCCGCGGCGAATTGATTGAGCTTCTTACGCAGTCTCGATGCAGAGAACCATTGCTTCCCGGCCGTGTACAACATTATTTCCGGAGAAAGAATGGCAATGAGGACCCACTTGCATTTCCGTCGCCACCATCCCATATTGTCTTCCTCAGCCGGTCCCACGTTCATGTGAATAGCAGTGATAACGCATAGCGAGAGTGTGAAGCAGCAACTGTATATGACCTCCCATGTCCCTAGAGGCTTGTCAGCTCGACCTGTAGCACAGCTTCACCTTGCTGGGATATTCCAGACAGACCTCGGCCATGTGGCCCAGGAACCCAAGTAGGGGCAAAGTCGCTGAACTCAGTGGAGTTCAGACCCACGGGAATTGTACCGTGAGCACTGGAATTCTACTCTTAGAAGAGTCACTCGGTCGGTCGACCAAGAGGTCGTTTTGCATGTATCCGTTTGACAGTTTGCTTGGAGAGCCGGTCAGTTGATAGAGCCATTGAGACGTGCTTACATCTAGAGTTCACTAGACGATAGATCTTCGAAAATCCGTCTATCAGAAAGATGATATTTGGAGAAAAGGGGATTTGTAAGGGAGAGGATGGTTCAGCCGTCCATACGCTCGATGGCCAGCTGTATGCACGTTTGCTCGCTATCGACCTATCGCTTGCATAGCCTTGCATTGCTGCGCAAATCCGTCTGATCAAAATTAGGCTGCTGGAGGGCTGGGATCAAAATTTGCTTACATTGTAAGCTTATCGTATTTGGATTACGACTTGGTCGCAACGGCATAAGATGCAGAGGATCTTATACAGATACTTTCCTGATATATTTTGTTTGTAAAAACGGGATCCGACTGCGTGAACAGGAAGGAATCCTTCGGTTTCTTCGATGCAGGTCAGAGTTGTCGTATCTACAAGACAATCCTACAGAAAACGGATCCGACTGCTTTAACAGATATGACTGAACAGATACGAGTTCCTTCGATGCGGGGCAAAGTTGCCATGTTCTAAGACGATTCTAAAAAACCTGTTCAACGAGTATACGTGTAGCATAGATCCTTTACCGAGATACCGAGGGACCATCGTAAACAGGTATCAGAAACAAAAGACTGTCAACAGCCTGTTTCTTCAACTTAAAGCTGTCTGTTGTAGACCGTGCTATGACTGTAACATGCCAATTGATGCATGATTAATGACAGAAAGGAGTGGCGGATGGACATAAAATATAACGACAGGCTGATTTGTTCAAGTTGCTCGCAATGGTAAGCAAATTGTGCAATTCGCCTTACTCTAGGCCGATTTGGCTCTGCTGCATGATGCATGAAACATCGTCAGCCTCGTCATGATTTCACCATGGGTTGCAACATCTGGAAATCCATTGGTTCATGTGATACGGGCTGCCTTGGATCGAGGATTGATCACTACGTAGAAATTGTTTTCAATTTCCGCGTTCTCAAGCTTGACGCTTTATTGCAAAGCCATTACCACGACGACAGTGAGATCCTAAATAGGCCTATCGAAGAAAAATTGTACTAGTAATAGCTGGGAGGTGTGAACAATTCACGGTCACGGCTATGATAGCCTACTTATCCACAAGCTATCACAATACCGAGGATTTTGGCCATGGGAGATGGGGGAGACGCAGATTGGAAGTTGAGAAGGCGTTGAATATGAGCGCAGCAAATAATGGGGCCGTGATTAGATCTCCCTTAGTGATCCCATCATTCAAGGAGGGTGATTTGCTGTGGTCTGGCGAGTGGTGCCGATAAGGAGAGGATCAGAAGGATGATCGATGCCGAGAGCCCGAGAATCTGGTTCATAGGAGCAGTCCTAACCAGTCACGTTCTCACGTTCAACGAGATACGGTGTCTGGTGGTGTGGCCGAATTGGCATTGGATGCTCGAGTCATTGCCCATAAACAGGCCGTCATCATAGGGCATGATACGCGCGTATCTGATCGATTAATACTATGAAGGGCGTCAAGAGCATCACATCGTGTCCAGATTGGTCGAACTCATGTGATAAGTTGCATGAGTGAAGTGGAGTAAGGCTGAGAGAGTGGACTTAGCGCGTGCAAATGACATATCAAAGCTTGGCATCGCCACATCCAAGGCAGACAAAGCAAATATGAACGGTCGCCGCAGCAACAGTCCCAGCAGTGAATGAGCTCCCTGAAGAACAAGACCAACCTTCAAGCAAGAACCAAGAAAGAAGGCTCGCTCGCATGAGCAAAAGCCCCCGGACCAACGTCGACAACGAGAAATAGAAGGAGAAGGCTACACAGCACAGAAGATGAGAAGACGACGAGGCGCATCTGCCGGAGCCCGAGGAGACAAAACATCGATAAGGCCTTTTGATTCTGGTCTAGTCAAGAGATCAGGAACACGAACAATGGTCCACCCTAAGACCATGTCGGTGGAGGCTGTGCTGTTCGCGGGATGCGCCAAGCTGACTCTCGTTGTGTTCGTGCAATAGGGAACTACACAAGGTGTAATACACGAAGAGAAAGGGGCTGTCACAGCATGTGGTTTAATGGACGGAGCGCATTCCAGCAGGCCCCATCATTAGTGCACCCACAAGCCCGACGTCAAGATCGCAATACGCAAACACCATGTACTATCCAGTCGTAGTGGAAGCCACATCGCAGATCGCGCCAGATTGAATCGATGTGTACTCGATCTACGCACATCGACATCAAAGGCCATCTTATCCACCAATTCCGGGATCTGAAACCTCTTCCGCTCTTGTCTTCTTTTTCAAGGGCTTATGGAAATACACGCGCCCATCACAAGGGCGGACCACAGAACCTGGTTGCAGTGTTTTCCAGCGTGACTACTTTGGACGACCCGCATTCTTTGCTTGAAGTTCTCAATTGGCAAAGCAGATGCGTATCGTTATATATTACGAAAAAGTCTGCAAAAAAGGACCGGTCTTTCGGGCAAAGAATCGCAACCCCCACAGACCAACGACAGAGTACACGTGTCTAGATGTTGAGATGACAGTCGAGGAGAAAGATCGTGAGACTCTGAAAATAATGAATGGAGTGCTAAAGCATACCCTCAGGGGCATCTGCGAGGTCTTTTACGACGAACTTCCGGCAGTCAGGCATTTTCCCCACGAGGACTCGATGTGGCTGGACGAGACCCCAAGAATACCTTCAAGGAGGGAGTGCAGATGCTTATAGATTCCGGCAGGACCGACGAGAGTAGCCACCCCCCGTCACCTTTGAATATCTCCATACGAGAGACGGACTTTGGCTTGGCGAGCTCATGAAGGAGAAGGACCATACAGACTACTGCATGTTCGACAAGTTCCCAGCCTCCGCACGACGTTTCTACACTATGCCCGATCCCCGACCCAATAATACGAACTCTTTCTATTCATTCCTCCACGGTCAAGAAATTGTGACCCGTGGCCTGCGTATACACGATGCACAGATTTTGGAGGAGCAGATGAAGGCGCAAGGGGTAGTTGCTCCAAGTACGGAGAAATTTATGAAGGACTTCAAATCCGTACACCACCATATGCAGGCGCAGGCATAGGACTCGAGAGAATCGTCATGATTATGCTCCAGATGGGCAACATCCGCTTGGCATCGATCTTCCACGGAGAACCTAAGAGTCTCCCAGCAAAGCTTCAACTCCGCCATCCCTGAGATAATGCACTCAATGCATCTAGGGAAGGGTCAGCTTGTCAAGACAGGAGCAAAATGCTACCCCTTGAACATGTCACTGCCAAGTACGGAGACCTTCAAACACCTCCTGAACAGAGGACCGTAAGCGGATCTGTCGTCACGGGGAGACAGGTGCTACGGTTCTCTGGATTCCTGTTCACGGATACGCTATACTGCCTAGCGACCCACTGTGTGGTGAGAGCCAGCTTATAAAGGTGACTTTTTCTCTCTCTTCATGATTTCTAATATATTAGAACCTTTAATCCTTTCACTGATGATGTATTACTGCGTTCTTGAACTGGCCCAAGAAAAAACACTCTCACCTGGAACCCATCTGGGCGCTAGTCGTCATTGAGTTCGAGGAGGGTTTGGGCACGAAATTCGGTTGGAAAACTTTTATCTGCGTGACTAAAGAGCGTGTCGATACTACCAGACAGGTTTCTTCACATGATCACAATGTCGCCTGAAAGATCCGCCACGCAGAGAAAGAGGGTATAAGGATCGAGAAGTTTGAGGAAGGTGAGGAAGTGCCAGACGCTCTCCGATATCACCTTTTGGTGTGACACGATGCATCGACGCTACTTTTTGGCTCAGGACAAAAAGAGGACGATTCAGTCTCTGGTTGTTCTGGCGCAATTTGCTCCAAAGCACTCCTATCAAGTCCAAATCTCTCTGGACTTCCGAAGCGCGCCATCTGGCACTAATGAGTAAGTTATTCCGCATGCCATCTAATTGGCCAAGCAATCAGGCACCACGGAAATGATGTTTGGAGGCGCCGCTTCCTCGAGCGCCATGCTTCGCACCATGTTCGTGGCTCGAGGATGAGGGTGGTGCATAGCACCTACAAGCAAGTCGCGAATGATTTCAGACTCACGCAGAAAAGTGATTTCAGACAAAAGTTGGGGGGAAGGGAGGACCCTATCTACGAATGTCACCCACCTCATGGCCTGGGCCTCAGTGGAGCTGCGCTATTGTAGGAATTCTTTGAGAATGGCTTTGAAGATAATGACTGAACAGGACAGAGACTCGCTCCCAACATTTCTTATTTCGGCGCTCAAGTAAAGGAATACCTTTACAGCATGAATTTTCCTATCGAGCGTTGTTTTCTGCATGTCACACATTCTCTACCACCCTTTCATAGACTCACTTGTCGACATTACCTAGGCGCCAGGAGTAGTGCGCATGATGATCTCCGAGCCTGTGATATTTATTTACATGTTCAGGGTTCGAGACTCAAGGCCAACAATACCCCTTTCTTTGTTCTAATTCGAGAGCAGGGCCCGATGAGTGGAGGAAGTCGGCCTCGGATCGGGAGTTCTTGACCGGTGCCAGCGCTTAATTTCTAGGCCACCACCATCACCAAAGCGGCCAGCATCCAACCACTTGCTAGCTCGATATTTGAATCTACACCAAATATGCTGCACCAGCTGCTTTGGTCCTCAATGGACTTTGTAGGCGGTTTCAACTTTGATGAATTTGGCAGTAGCAATCATCATCCCCGCTTTCACTTGAAATCAAAGGTCGCAATTGTGTAAATGCACATCTCTCCTTCCCTCTTTCCTTTTCCCCATCATCATTCCTTCACTTCGCCTGCTACTATTGTTGATTCGCGCGCCTTTTCTTTATCAATGGTTTATTCATCACTCTTTCGGCTCTCTTTTTTACCCAAGCCACACATTTATCACGAACAATGAATCCGTTGTAAACACTCTCTTTCATTCATTTCACGTGGCCCCACGCGTCGGATCAACGTTTATTCCCTGACCTCAACACTGTGCAGCTGCGTTGCCCAACGATTACCATCAACTTTACCACCACACTCATTCACTGCATAGGTCTGTGCCTACAATCACTGTTCCGCGCAATTCGCATATCGCATCAGAACATTGACTGTAGACTCTCATTCGGCTCTATCGGCACTCATTTTCATATCCTAAATTCGTCAGCTTATCCTACTACATGCGAGTACTAGTACCACCATGCATCTTTCTCTTCCAATCCTAGCCCTGGCGGCCTTTTCCCTCAACGGCGTCTTCGCCAAGCCAGTACACGGCCCTCTCCATCGCAAAAACAGGCGCGACGAGTATGCCGGCGTGAACTGGAACGATCCCGCTCTCTACAAGAATGTAGACTGGAGTACCGTCAACTACGATGGCGCTTCCACTCCAACGCCCGCCGCAGCTTCGACTCCCGCGCAGGCTGCGCCAGTCGTCGACACCTCGCCCTCCCCTTCGCCCGCCGCAAGTGCCGGAACAACAACCAGCAACACCGGCGCCAGCAGCAACAGTAATTCCGGTACTACAACCAGCAGCTCTGGAAAGCGCGGTCTTGCTTACAACCCTAGCTCTGGAAATCTCGACATCTGGGAGAGCTACAGTTCGATAACGTGGGGATACAACTGGGACGACACGCCTCAAGGTCTCCCTTCTCAGTTCCAATACGTGCCGACTCTATGGGGCACTGCCTCGGTTCATTCTGACAACTGGGACTCAGCCGTCAAAGCCGCAACCTCTGGCTCCGGGACCCACTACCTCATGTCGTTCAACGAACCCGATAACGAGAGCCAAGCGAACATGGACGTCGGCTCCGCCGTCGCAGCCTTCAACCAGTACATGAAGCAATACGCCAGCGACAACGTGTTGCTCGGCTCCCCGAGTGTCACCAACGGCGCAGGCACGAACAGCGCCGGTATCCCCCAAGGACTCGACTGGCTTTCCCCCTTTCTCGAACAATGCACCGGCTGCCCCATCTCCTTTGTCCCCATCCACTGGTACGGCTGCCAGAACGGATGCCCGGTCTCCTCCGATGTCAGCGACTTCCAATCGCATGTCCAGTCGGCGATTGCCGCTGCGACGAACCCGGCGACTGGGGAGAAGGTGCCGGTGTGGGTTACCGAGTTCCAATCGTTTACGGACCCGGAGGGTTTCCTGGGGGAGATTCTGCCCTGGTTGGATGGGCAGAGCGGTGTAGAGAGGTATGCTTATTTCATGGCCACGGATGGGATTTTGGTCAATGGGGGGAGTGTGAATGCTGTGGGGGCAAAGTATGCTTCTTGAGTATAGGTTTGGATTGGTGCGGTGGGGTGGGAAATGCGGAGGCGGCTGCTGGGCAGCGGATCGGGATTTTCACTTCTTTCTTCTTCTTCTTCTTCTTCTTTCTTCTTGATGGGTTACCTACGGTGGGGATTTCTTGTCGGAGAGCATCTGTGACTACTTTCTTGTACATGAGATTTCAGCCATGCCGTATATGAGGCCATATGTATTTCGATTATATGCACGACTTTCTTCCTTACAAGAATCTGTTCGATTGCCTTTGTGAAGACTCGTTTGAATGAGAATGATTCTGACCTGGCGGGAAAATGCCGTGGGAACGAAATGGCCAAGGCCTCTCTCTTTCTCTCTCTTTTGATGGTGGGAATCCATCCATCCACACAGTCGTAGGTCTGGTTAGAATTACTATTAGAGGGAGAATTTATATCTTCCCTGTGATCCTTGAAGCTTGACGCTCGGCACGGGTATTGGTTTTCCCTCCCTCATTGCGATTGTTCTAAAATTCAGGTTCTGGGATTAGTGGAATGGATGAATTGGATGAATTGGATGAATCCGCCATCCCCCTACTCCCATGCCCCCCCCTTTTTTTTTTTTTTTCTGGCTCGTCTGAATCTTGTTCTGTACGCTTTGTTGGATGGCTGGATGGCTGGCTGAATGGATGAATGACTGAATGGCTGACTGGGTGGATGGCTGGATGGTGATTGACTGATTGACTGATTGACTGACTGGGTGACTGGATGGCTGACTGGATGGCTGGATGGCTGGTGATTGACTGACTGGGTGACTGACTGGATGGCTGAATGGCTGAATGGCTGGATGGCTGGATCGCTGAATGGCTGGATGGTGGTTGACTGACTGATTGACTAACTGGTGGTTGGACTGACTGACTGACTGACTGGTGGTTGATTGACTGATTGACTGACTGATTGATTGATTGGTGATTGATTAAATGATTGATTGGCTGGCTGGCTGGCTGACTGGTGACTGACTGATTGATTAACTGACTGGTCCGATGAGGGTGGCTGGGTAAGCGGACTGTGATTCTTTTTTCATGAGCGAGGTTTTGGATGGATATGATAGGATGGGAGGGGTCTTTTTGGGGGTGGGGTGGGGATACGTATTCTCGAAAGGGAAGGGGGGCGGGTTGCTTGTTTAGGTTGGGGTCGGGAGTGGGTCGGGGGGTGGGGTTGTGGTCTAATTATTTTATAGCGATGTGTGTTCAAGGATGGTTGTGAGCTAGGTTCGCTGATTTGGGGTGGTTTGGGTGTTTTGTTGTGGGATTCATGGGTGTGAGTGTGGGGTTTGTTGTGGTTCTAGGGGTTTTTCTTGAGGGGGTCTTGTGATGGAGGTATGCTTTTGTGAAAGGTGCTGTGATCTCTGGGAATTAGGTATGTGTGTGTGTGTGTGTGTGTTTGTTTGCAACGCTAAAGCTCTGAGATTGAAAAAAAGAGGGAGTTGGGAACTCGAGGTCGACATTCGCTAGCTGGCTGGGACACGCCTCGGCGAATTGGTCTGGGACACCCAATTCCTTCATATGTTGTGCTGCATCTGTATCAAGACCTTCTGCATCTGCGCGCCGACTTCCTGATCGATGCAATCCCCTCTGTCCACGGCCAGGACGGGGCCTGTCAGCGCATCTTCCGCGGATGCTGTGGTCGAGATGATAGATTACGTGTTTTTGGAGGGGGGTGAGATGAATGGATGTTGTTGCACGTGCTCCTCATTCCACCTGGCTACGAGGATTTGGATATGGACTGGAGATGATGATGAAATCGTAAGCTTTGTTTATTATGACCCAAGAGAAATATTCACGCTCTTGGGCGCTGGTTGATAGCTCCGGCACGTCGATGACGGAATAGAATCTTGCGTGCCAACGATGAGGTTCTGGGTGGGAAGGTCGGAACCGAGCGAATCCTTCAAGCCCAAGACTGCGGAGCAGCATCTTTTGGAACACCAAAGCAAGGACGCGAAAGTGACGGCGGGCTGCAAAAGGGTCGACGGCTGCCGCGCCCCAGTCTTCGCCGATGGTAAGGAATCGTGAGTGCCCGATGCGTCATCCTCTGCGAGATCGTCGCTTACGGTCCCCAAGTCGCTCGAGTCCGGGGCGCGTGCTGTCGTCCGTTGCACGCATGTCGGGTACTACAGAGCTGAAGTCAGACGTTGGATATAGCAGCATTTTTTGCTAATGGTAGAACATTTGGGGTATGCCGTGTTGCAGCATTACAGCGGGGGATGTACCACCGGTGTAAAATGGGAGGCGGACGCTGGTGGAGAGGTGGGGCAAGGGGGTGGGTAATGGGGTGGGAGAGGTGCGTGTGGAGTTGGTGGCTCATTATTCTTCTGTGCGTCGTGGTTGAAAAGGTTGGGTTGGATTGTGAGTAGGCAGAAAATGTAAATTCCAGGATTGCTTAGGTTTTACTCTAGATGAGACATGCGTCGAGTAGTTCCATGACTGTCCACTTTTCTCATCAACAATCTACTCTTGTCTATAATGACTTGGCTTTCCGATGACGATAACATCTTATGTATCTTTTTGATATGTGAATTTAGATTGTCAGACCACATTGAGCGCCTTAAGCGACATTCTGACAAGGGGCATTTGAGATATACGTTTATGTTGTGTCTTGAAGAGGTTTGCAGATAACGTTGCAAGTTGTATCTGACCTCTTGTGGATTCCAGGCTTTAGACTCCTTGGAACATGCTAGGCAAGGTGCAACCGAAGCTGTTGGGTTTTGCACAAACGGGTCAGAGATATCGCCCTCATCCTTGGCGTTTCTGGGACTTTTGTCGAAGACGGTCTGCGCGGCGTTCCTGAAGCCAAACGTAAGAGCGTCGCTCTCGAGGGACTTTGAACCGCGATTGACTTCCACATTGCGTGCCAGAGTGTGAAGCGCCATATCCGATGCTTCATTCGCTGTCGTCACGACTTGGCCTGCGAGGATATCTAAGCTAAGGCTGTTGATATTGTGCGCGAGGGCTGAAATTTGCTCGAATTGAGCTGCATCTCGAAGGCGAGACGATGTTCTATAAGATCAGACGTCAAAGTAAGCTGTCCGAAGTATAGAAGGGAGATCGAGGCTTTCAAAGAACGATTGGAGTTGAGGAGTTGTCAATACCCAATGCTACTGAGTTGCACCATCATCAACGTCTCCTTCATTCTATCCAACGACTTCCGCAAACTTTTGACCTTTTCTCGTCTCGAGACTAGCCGGAAGGCACCCCATTTGCGTATAACAAATTTTCTGGAGGCAAAGTCTGGTTCGCGATCTAGCGTAAGAGACATGATTGTGTCGATTTTGTCAGAGCATAGCCTTAGCGCCGACTCCATCGTAGGATCTAGCGATTGTTGTTGTGGTTCACGAGCAAAATGCTCAAGCACTTTTGTCAGGAATTCGAGGTCTGAATTGACATTACGCACGTTTTCTGGAGCATCTTGAATTGATCCCCAGAAATCGCAGAGCTTTTTGGTACTTGAGCTAGCTGAAAGGCCAGCGACGTAACAGCCATCACGCTTGCGGCTGCGGAGAGTCCGTCCATTATGAGTCAAACGGATTGTGTGTGTCCTTGGGCAGGTGCTCCTTTCTGTGATATGATGTTGATGAAGAAGTCGTTGTTCAGGAATGTATAGCAATCGTAGCTTTGCGTTGTGCGTGCAACTCAGCCTTGTCCTCTGCAGCCCAGCTGCCTGCATACCCCGCCTGCAGCCGTCTCGGAGATCAGCCCCATCGGATGGAAAGTGCTCGAGGCTTAGCACGGCCTTGGCAGCTTCAACCGGCAGGGCGCCCGATGGTCCAGACCGTCCGTCCAAAGGCCTGAACTGGTCCATTTGAAGCTATATAAACGGTTCGTAGTCCGTCCAAATAGTCAGACGGTCTAAGTCCATTTGGACCGTCCTTCCAGACGGTCTAAATCCATTTGGATCTACCACCCCCCTTCGAGTCGATATTTCGTGTCTGCTTTGCGGGGTGATGTGAGGAGTCGTGGTCCTTGCAGCGATGGTAACTGAAGTTGAAATAGTAGTAGAAGCCTCTGATAGCTCGGATTCATCGTCGCTATGTGCCATGATGATGCGATTGTTGAATAATAATGTGACATTAATGTGTTGAGCCTAGGAGAAAAATTTGTTCTCAATCAGCCTTATCACATCAGCCCTATTGCATTGCTATTACTCCATAAATATACGCCTATCATGCTCAGATATGCAGCAGTCGAAATGGACCATCTGGACTATTGGTTCAGACCGTCCGTCCATACTACTGGACCAGTCCATGGTAGTCCGTTCAGTAGCATGGGCCTGTCCGGACTACTAGTCTATTAGACTAGTCCAGACCGCTAAGGACTAGTAGTTCGATTTGGTGGTCTGGACCATCGGGCGCCCTGCTTCAACGTCTCAAGGCTGATATCCATCAGCAAGAACTTCGACAAAGGGGTACATCCTAGCTGCCAGGCAATTGAGTTGAAGTCTTACGCAAGCCGTCATCAGGAAAGAAGGCTATTTTAAACGTATATTTCATAAGCCATTCAATGAGGTATTCTTCAGCCCTACACAGAATCCGTATGCATCTGGAAGGGCTGTTTATTCGGACATGCAACATTTGATAGATTCTCTCCAAAGTCTGGCAATGGAATTTCTAGAAAAATTCCCAAAAAGAAGCTGCATCAAGTATTGAACTGCACGACTCTCGCATGGTCAAACGTATATTTAAAAAAACCCCAGTCACAAGAGCTGGATTACCGTTTAGATACGCTCGTATTTTACCCGAATCCCTAAGAAGAATTCGTAGGTAACAGGCTCAATGACCCCCGCTTCTTGGTACTTGTACCACTAGTCCTAGCTCTGTCCTGTAATTTGACTCTCTATTCACACTTGCGCTTTTGGGACAACCTCTGCTCTTCAAACTCAAGGTCGAATGCCATAACTATCCTAGATACCTCCCAAGCATGAGCTCAGTCTCATTAATCAAGCAGCTCGATTCGTGCAATCCCTCGATTTCCCCTAGTACGAAGCGCCTTGACCATGAGCAGCTCTCAGTTGGCGGTTGGAAGGAAAGTTCGGACAGGGTGTCTTAATTGCAAGTGAGTCAAACTCTTGAGAGTGATGTCGTAGGTCCAAGCGCTTCATATAGACTAAGCTCCTACCGTCTGATCCTAGAATACGACGTGTAAAGTGTGACGAGGAGAAACCTGCATGCTTGAAATGTCGCAGAATCGGAATAAGTTGCGACGGCTACCCTCCCGTGCAGATTGGCCGAGTCACAACATAGGCTACGACGCCCAAAGAAAGACCTCCCAGCCCCAGTGTTCTCTCCACCCAAGTACCGTCGGCTTCCCCACTGGGCACTCATGAAGAACGAAGGTGCTTCGACTACTTTCGCCAACGATCCGTCCTCGAGTTCTCTGGTTACTCGACTCCAATTTGTGGGACCAGCTGATCTTACAGGTCAGTCATGATGATCCAGCGGTACGCCATGCGGTCATTGCACTCCGTTCCTTGTATGAAAAGATCGACATCCAGCGGGAAGTCATCAGATTGCAGGCTCAAGTAACGGTGTGCCGCCAAGACAGCATCGAGCAGAACAACCAAGCTCTGAGTCATTTGCGACAAAATATTGGAAGTAATGATAGCGGGAACGTCCAGTCAACCTTGATTTGTTGCGTGCTCTTAATCGCTTTCGAGGTCTTCCTGGGCAATCACGATTCAGCCGGGCTACACCTGGAGAGCGGGCTGAAAGTTTTGCATGATTGGCAAGTTCAACAAGGCCAGCTTCTGCAATCAGCCTACTCGCCCACAACGAGCATTATCGAGGACGATCTTACCCCGGTATTCGCTAGACTCAACTTACAAGCAAAATCACTTGTCGACCCAGGCCTATCTCAGCATTGTACCTTTTTACTTGACGGTGGTCAGTTGTAGAGATCCCGCGCCGGCAAACCCTATCTCTCCTTCCTCGTCTGTCCCTACCTCGGCAAGAAGGCACTCGGAATGCGAACGATGCCAGTAGGGTTGACAATGGGTGATACATGTCGAAGAAGACGGTCTTGGAGAAGTTGAAAGTGCCGAAGATGTTCCAAAATCCTCACGCATCCAGGGCGTTGATGCTGTTGCATACATGGAGGAGCGACTTGTCCATTTGATACGTATTCTCGAAGATAATTTGGAAGCTGGTGACCTTGATGCTGAGGAAGACACGGAGCATCAGTAAGACAATTTGACATATCAAAGGTCCCTAACGCACTGACTCAGCTAGACCAGAACCTCCCTTTTCGGTGACTGTTCCGAGTGCGGAATGGAGAATCAGTCAGTGGTTGCAAACCGCCCAGCTCTACACTCAAGATTGATGGTTTTTTTATAGCTTTTTGTGGCAAGGGAATTTTTTTATTTGTATTTCGTTACGTGAGTCGCGCTACAAGCCCCTTTCCCTATTCAGTCACTCCAATTGTCTTCTCGCTTATGCTCCATAAGCGAATGGCTGTGTGTCGAATGCAGACGCGCTCCCTGAAATTCTACCAACAGCCTCTTCCCTCCCGAACCGAGTGAAAAGCACCTCGCATCTAGAGAGCACTGCTTAGATCTTCTCAGCTCATTACACATCATGTCTTATTCATAGAATATAGATATCCTTCATGTTGATTCGACGTACTTTCAAGGCCTCATCGCTTCTTCCTGCATACGCGCGCCCATCGGAGGATAACCGCCATACATTGGTGGCGTGACTCGCTTCTAAACAGACCATACGCAACGTTCCGCATACAGCTGCTGCTTACTCACACAGACTGCTTTTACCCCCAAATGCTGAATGGGTGAGATATTGCGGCATGACGCCTGGTCACGTCGATCATGTTCTTGTAGTGTCAGTCCCCCCTTCTCTTTTATTTCTGCGCCTCCCAGAAGCACGTCTCCACTTTTCAACACCTCTACATCTCCAAGTATCCAGCCTTGGCAGTCTACTCCGCCAGCCTCGAATCACCATTGAACAGATGCACCCAAATCCCGCACCATGAGGAATACGACCTCCCTCAGTCTTCTCATCCTCCTCCTCGCCGCCCTCCTCTCTCCCACCCACTCCTTCGACCCCTGCGGCCCCCTCGTCCAAGACTCCCTCACCCCCGCCGACACCTGCGCCCGCCCCATCTCCCTCGTCACCGGCCCCTCCGCCTACGGCGCTCTCCTCCTCAACGACGGCTCCGGCCTCAACATCACCTGGGACAACTGCCTCCCCGTCGCCTTCGACGCCTGCGCCCTCCTCAACTCGTCCAAAACCCCGGCCGGCCAGTGGCAGTGGACCGACCCGGGCTCCGGCTGCGTCATGGGCTTCTGGCTGCCCCAGTACGACGGCAGCGCGCCCCGACCGGCGTACGAGGCCTGCGTGGACAACATCTACACCCCCATGTACGACATCGGCATACAGTACGGCGGCACGGCGTACAATCAGGTCGTGGTCAATCTGAGGCAGTTGCCGGATGATTATGAGACGGGGGAGGCGGTCGATGTCGGCTATCCGAGTTATACGATCACTTATCTGCCCCTGCAACGGGGGCCTGAGACTCCGCTGTCGAGGGTTTGAGAGGGGACTGTACTGGAAGATGGATGCTAGGTCTGGTGGCACGATCCGCGCAGCACTTTTTAAGACTATTCTGTTGTAAGTACAACAACCAATAATCAAAAATCATCAAAAAATCGCAAATTTCCCGAATTCATCTCCCCGCTCTCTACGCTCTCCAAGAACTTTCGTACCTAGACCCAAAAAAAAAAAAGACCAATTGACCAACCCACAAACGCGGCCCCATGATGCAAAGCGCACTCCCTTCATACTTACTACCCGGAGCCATGAGCAAAAATGCAAAATGCCAAAAAAAACTATACCCAACCGAATACGCCACCCTTCTGGGACCCTTTCCTGCACTCCCATCAGCCCCCACTCACGCACCCGCACGACAAGTCCCGCTTTACTTAACTTTTCACCCGGGGGGCTTTTTCTTTCTCGCAAAATAACCAAAAGCGGCTTCGAGCGGCTATACATACATACTTATTGCGATGGGGGCTAACTACTTAAACGTAGGGCTTTGAAACGTTGTGTAAAAACTGGGGTATTTTACCTCGGTACGTATGTATGTAGGTAGGTAGATGATTTGTCGTTTTTTGGGGATTGGAGGGGATTGGATTGGATTGGTGGTGCTGGTGGTGGTTGGGGCGCTTGGGTGGGGCGGCGGGTTTTTTTGGGGGTGAGGGTTTGGAAGAGGATGGAGATGAGGTGGTTGGTTGGTTGGTTGATTCATTGATTGATTGAGTGGGTGACGGGTAGGAGGAATCTGGCAGATGTGCGATTGGTAAGATGCGATTGGTGTTTAGAGGGATTAAAGTTTCAAAGTGGTGTGTTTTTGTGCACGATGTATAGTTTATCCTGATTCCGTGGGCGCTACCGGCGTCCCAGCTAATGAGTGATACATAAGTAATGATGACCGCCTCTTCTAAGCGGCTCCGCATGCTGCGTACTGATGATGCTGCTGGCAGGAGGCTAGATCTAGACGCCCATTGTGAAATCATGTTCTATGCCTGGGGTTACCGAGGCCATGAACTGTTTGTTGCGAGCGTCAGCTGATATCCATTCCACTTCTTCACTGACTGGGGACCTAAAGAGGCCAAGCGTACCTTCAAAAATACAACCAAATACTGATCCACCCGAATCGCCACCTCGTCCTCTGCCTCTCCCCCACCCTCATGCTGCAGAACCTCCCACTCATCACCTCCCGCTCCCCCCGCCGCGGCTACCCCACTGCTGTAGCCTCTCCGATCTGCAATCTGTGTCACGTTCATTTCATCTACTAATCCCTCCATTCCACTTTCCACCTTTCCTTTGCTTTCTCCTCCTTTCCCACTGCCATTCCCTCGCCGCATCTTCTCCAGCCGTATCTTTAATGATGCGTCCGCACGGTCGAGGAGCACTTTCATGACGCTGGCATGTTTACAAGGGTGTATCGATGCCATTTTCACGGAGTTGTCGAAAAATGGGAAATCCTCGAGTGTGACTGTTTTGTCGGCGTAGTCGCCGACTATGTCTTCCATCATTAGGTGTGGAGGGAGCGGGTGCAAGGACGACGAGTAGCCGGATAAGTATAATCGAGGGGTTCGGTAGTAGGGCGTATAGGTTATGTAGAGGGTGTAGGTTCGGAGGGGTCTGTGTTGTAAGTAGGGTCAGTCAGCTGATGCTTGCATGCCTTGGTCTTTGGAGATGGGAGTTTTGGGAAGACGAGAGAAGAGGGGGAAGACTTACGCAGTAGATCCACTGACTTTCGGATCGCGGATTATAGCCTCTTCGTCATCGTCTTCATCCTCCATGTCCGGAATTTCTTCCTCCTCTTCTCGTTCGCCTACATTCCCGCTCTCATCCACAGTCCTCACATCCCGCATTCTCGCCTCCTGACTCGCAGCCAAGCCGCCCGTCCGCAACCATCCATCATCCTCTCCTCCTGCCCCTCCGCCGCCTTCTCCCCGAGCCGCGAACCCATCCTGCACCATCGCCTCATCCTGCCCCGCATCGCCCGCGAAATTCTCGTCGAGTCTTCGGTGACAGGGCACGCCGCGCGTGATGAGAAACTGTTTGGTCGGAGGCAGGTAGCCAACACGCTTGGAAGAAGTCGACGCGTCGGACCAGGACCAGGTGGGGAATTTGTAGACCAGATAGTCGCCGGCGAGTACGAATTCTTCGGGTGTCACTTGCCCGGTGCCACGGAAGGTGGAGGTGTGGGAGATGGGGGCCCAGCGGTCGCGGAGGGTGTCGAGGGTGGAGTGGATTAGGTTCATGATTGTGTATGTATGTTGGAATGATGTTTGGAAATGGGTAGAGAGTGTCTGTATTGCTATTGTTCAAGTGTCATGGTGGGGAGGTTAGGCGGCGATAAGACGGAATCATCGCTAGCGCCAAAGGTTGCCTGGCCGCTTTCATGTGATTCGAGTCTATCACAGCGCTTTTTCATTTCTGATGAGAACACATGCAACATGTGATGATGTGAAGACTGCCTTACATTGGTGTTTTACATTAGGCCTGTGTTTCGTTACTGGTGCGAGACTGGTTTCCAAGAGGGTCGTACGCGTTAAAGTAGGCCGGCCGATGAATATCCAGTTTGCTACGAGAATGGACTCGAGTTCACTGGATGTAAATATCGTCGATCTCTAGCAATCAAAGGCTCTTGAGGATTACTGGAACATTGGTTCTTGAGTCACTCCCTCCAAAATGGCCGTACCTCTCCAAGCAGTCGCCATCCCTAAGGAGATCACTGCAACCAGCGTGGTCCTCCCCCACAAACCCACCGCCACAGTCGCCTGCTCCTACGTCTCCGGCACCGATCCCGCTGTCCTCGTCGTTTTCCTAAACGGTCTCATGACTGACAAATCCTCCTGGGTCCCCGTCATGTCCGGCATCATTCGCCAGAGCAAGAGTCTTGCGTCCCCAGAATTCCCATCAATGCTCGCCTATGATCGCTACGGCGTTGGCATGACGGAGGATCGAGACCCGCTGGATCAAGGGAGGGAGCGGGGTCATGGCCATGATTGCAGCGATGCGGCTGACGATCTGCATCATCTCATTAGCCATTTCTCGAATGGGTCGAAGTTGCTGAGCGGAGAGAAGTTGAGGGTTGTGCTCGTGGCGAATTCGATTGGGTGTGCGATTGCAAGATTGTATGCTGAGAAGTATCCGGCGGCTGCGTTGTTGTTGTTGGATTCTATCATGGCGAATTCGGATTTCGATCTCTGGCCTGACCCTGATGCGTCGGGGTTTGACAAAGGCGAATTGCCAGAAGATGTGAGCGTCGAGGTGTTGAGAGAGCAAAGGGCGAAGTTCGCAGCTATCTTCAAACCGACTGTCGTCAATAGAGAAGGCCTCAGTAGACGAAACCTTGCCAAGCTCCTCCCTCATAGTGACGGGCCCATGCTAGGCACTCAAAGCGAGAGACCTTGGGTCACGGTCGTCGGACACGATTTCGACGCTTTTGCGAATGAGAGCTTGAGAACGATGGGAACGCCGATCGGACTGTCGATGAGGTATATGAATTCCACTTGGCATAAGTACAACCAGGGCCTTGTGCACATCACGGATCGGGAGAAGAGTAAGGGCCCGATCTTTGCACAGGGCTGCGGCCATTTCATCCAGAGGGATGATCCCGACTTTGTCATCAAGGAAGCGTTGGATCTGGTGGATAAGGTCAGGTTGCAGCAGTCGGTGGTGTGGTGAGCCTTTGGTTGCTATTGGTAGAGGGAAACGGTTGTGGTTATGGCTGGGCTGAGCTGGATGCGTTGCTGATGATGAGATACTCCAATCACGAAACCATGTTCGAGTAGTATAGCTACAAATTCGCAAGGCCAAAGGCTATGAAGCGCTGAAACTCCTCTGAAATGTAGATTTGTCTTGCATGACCATGAATGCCGAACGTCTTCCAAACCCCAGATCCCATGTAACGTAGCCTTTACCGATGCTTTACCGATGCTTTTCTCCTTGTCTATTTTCACGAACGCCTGTAGACCCCTAAACCCCATGCTGCCCTCAGGACAGCCAAGCCCCAAGCCATGCCCAGACTGTCCCAGAGCACATTCAGCTTACTTCCTTTCACCTCTTGCCAGCCAATGGGTACTTCCGCGACCGGTATACCAGCCGACTCCGCAAGCATCAGCATCTCGACGTCGAATATCCAACCTTCCGAGTGCATGTATGGTATTATGTGTGGTAGTGATGGACGAGAGAAAAGTTTGAAGCCACATTGGGTATCCCGGATAGCGGCTGTGGCGGGAGGTGTGAGAACGCGAAGGAGGAGGTGAAAGGAGTGCATGAGGAGATTGCGAAGGAAGGAGCGCTGTACACAAACAATCAGCTAAATATAGACACGACTGTAGCATGACAGTCAAGCATACCTTGACAACGGCCTCACTTCCCACAAGGTGCGCTCTTGACCCAACAGCCACACCCCTCCCTGCAGCATCTTCAATCTTCTTAGATGCCCTGACAAGCTTGCCCAGATCCTCGAATTTGCTGGCGCCGTCGGCATCAGCAAAGATTGCATACTGCCCTCTCACATGCCGCATGCCATGTGTGACTGCCCCTCCCTTGCCCCGGTTCTCGTGTAGACTTATGACCCGTATACATGATGCAGTTTTGCCTCCCAAGTCTCTCGCAAATTGTAGTGCCGTGTCGATGGTCTTGTCCGTGGAGCCATCGGAGACTACTAAGATCTCCCATCCTGGAAGCCGGCCGTTTGACTCTCTGTAGCCGTTTGAAATTTCCCGCGTGGCATCTTTTCGTTTTGCGCGATTGCCATTGGCCTGTGACTTTGAAGCTTCGTTGCCGTACGCATGTTGTAAATATTCCACGGCCTCGGTCAACATGATCCCTAGTCTATCCTCTTCATTGAAGGCCGGGACAACAAGTGACATGAACACTTCGGGGTCTTCGACGTGTAATTCTGTATCTGTAGAGTCCTCTCGCCGTCGTGCGGCCTCTTTGAGAGCATTGTACTTGTCTTGCCAGCAAGGTAGTGGTCTGGCTTCACCAGAGTACTCTCCGGGCTCGATGGTTCTGAAGGTCTTCTCTGACCTAAGGGGAGGGCGTGGGATGGGGGCGACGATGAAGAGGGCGAAGTAGAACTGTAGAGCGTCAGCGAGGAGCCGTCATTTTTCGGCAGAGCAAATACCAATACGGCGATGCCAACAATCGTAGACACAACCAAAGCTACAATCAGAGGCAATGGTACTCCTTGGCTTGTTGTGAGGACTTCCCGAAGGTATTCCATGATAGAATTAGGATTCTCGTGGCCTCGGCTGCCCGAAGCAAACATTTGGCAGAATCACGGAGAACCATGGGCAGCTAGAGTCTCGATCCAAGGGACAGATGTCGAGAAATGGCGCATGTTAAGTTGACTAACAGTAAGCATGGCGCAAACGTGTAAAGCGCCTGTCTGGCCAAATATGTTCAGATGTCTTGGCATTTACTTTGGGAGAAAAGATAATCCGGCGCCGCGTCACGATAAATCACGACAGCTTCCTAGGTTCGTGTGACTATTTTATTCTCTGCTGGTCACGCTCACAACTCTTTTTGTACTCCTGACAGACTCATCTGGGTCCCCTCTACCACTTGACTAGCCTTTGTGGTAAACTTGATAACGGAAGCTTGATATATCAATGCGCGGCACAAGTGTCTAGACAGCAACACCACAGCTGCGCAAAAAGATTATCATTCCGATCTAGTGAGAAAATTACTCAACCCTGGCTCCAAGTTAGTCCGAGTGTACAAGTATATCAATGCAGGAAGCTCGAGTCAGAGGTCTTGGCGCAGAAGCAAGGTGATATTTCCTGGCGACTTTTTGTTGAAGAGAGTGAAAGGACTGGAGCAAGAGGACAAGAAAGGATTGGATTGCAAATCGAACAAGACGAAACTGATGAGTCATTGTTTTAGGGTTGATGACTAGGTTACATCTGAACGACACCAATCTATCTTGCTGCCAGTTTGTGGTTGACTTGTTTCGCTCTGAATACTTCTTTTCCTTGTCTGTTTGACTCGTCCCAATTCCTTTCGGTGTTCACATCCCTTCAAGTACGAATGACGCGTTCAATCACCGGCCGACTAGCAAAGTCCTCGTTTTTGACGCGAAAGATATGGGAGAGGAAGGACATGGAGTCCCACAGCTTGCCAGAAAGCTTCTGTCTGACATTGCGTATTCATTTTATCTTTTCAGGTACGCTAGAGCTGGAGGAGAGGCTCCCTATAGTGGAGGACTTGAGGTCTAGATGTAGAATTACATCGAAGCTTTGAGACGTGGGACTCAAGCTTGTAAAGTAAATGCACCGGAGCTTAGTGCCGGTGAATTGGTCAATTAGACTGTCTCATGCATCCAAAGAAGCAAATCTGGAGCTTGCACTGAGAAGAGAAAGGTAGCTGACCTTCAGAGAGATCTAAGCGATACCTTGCATATTCTCTCTCCTTGTTTCCATCCCTGTTATCTTATTCGGCCCGTGATCAATTGGGGCGAAATCATCAAGCCTTTGTAGTCCTTGTTCTCTCTTATTTATGTGAGTCCATTGTGATTTTTCCGGTCTTTGATAAGATATCGTAAAATCTCAGTCTCAGGACTAAGTACCGATTTTGCACTACGCTCAGAACAATTTAAAGTATCAATTAATGAGTAACCTGATCGGAAGACCTTCGATTAATAAAATCCGGACATGTATTAAAAGCCGACAGCAATTCAGGATGGGAAAAGGAATGGCACGTTTGTATCAGGTAGTTCAATATGTTTGCAGCTGATACTGCAGCGCAGCCGGCTTTCAGGCACTCGAAGACGTCAGACACCCAACCAAATCATTGTCAAAGCGGTCAGTAATGTGAGGTCCCTAAGAGAATGGAAAAATTCCACACGCATCATTGACTGCTCGTGATGCTTAGTAGTCCAAGGGAATTGCACTATTCCTGATCTTTTTCCTGTTCCCATCGAAGCGCGAGCTGTCGTGATGCTCTACTTTCTATTCGTGATACTTACAACAATGGTGGGTACAGCTTCTGTATCCAGCAACACCGCGGCTTTGTATATCATCGCTATTTACTTCGAGGTGTGGAGAGGCGTTTGGAAAAGAAGGGCTCCAGATCTCTGCGAATGCAAAGAGGTCAAAAGAATTGGGCGGCAACGCTGATTTGACCCGCTTTGCTCGCAATTCGGATGCTGTAATCGCGAACATGTGGAACAAATAGGCGACGAAACCCCACCTTGACTGCTATGTAAGACACGCGGATTGCGAATATTGCATTAAAGACCGCAGAATTTCATTCCCGTTTTGAGGTCCCAGGCCTGTCGTTGACTGCTTTGCGACTCCATATCCACTTCCGTAGCAAGAAAGAATAGCTAGAATGCCTTGCCTTCTCTCAATGGCGTTACCACTGGTCTTGGTTCTGATGACCCTGAGCCCCGGCGTCCAATGTGCGACAATTTCCGGCTCTTCTTCCAACGCAATTGCCTCCCAAACTCAATCGGCCACCCTTACCGCCTCCTCCGCACCCGTCGCTGTGGACCCTTGCGGCCCATCAGTCCCCGATCCCCGTGTGATAAATTCCTGCAGCAACAGCGACAATAGTTTCCTCAGCAACACCACTACCGGTGGCCCAGAACCCTACGCTGTCCAATGCCTGAGTAACGGAACGGCCTTGGATACCGTTTTTAACCAGGACAACTGCATAGCTATCATCCCCTTGATTTGTGCCCGCATGACCGACGACACCGCCTCCGCTCCGTACACGCAGAACAAGTGGATCTGGTTCAACCTTCAGGGCTGCAGCATGGGCTACTGGCTGCCTGGTCCCTATCAAATTACTAATAGCGCTGGGCAGAAGGTCACGGTCAAACCGGCGCGGATCACCGATGAGGGCGGTTGCGAGATTGAGATTTTCGAATCCATGTTTGATGTCTGCTTCGACGGCGACGAGTACGATATGGCGACGGTCAATCTGGCGGAGCTGCCGAGCGAGGCTAGCACCGGAGCGCCTGCGCCTGGGGGCTCTGCACCGGGTTATCCGTCCTATATCATTGCGCCGCAGCAGGTGGGAGGTTGTGAGGACACGATTTGTTATAACGCTGACTCAGTGAGGGTGTCTTGCAACTGTTTCTAGAACAGCTTTTGTGAGTTTTGACGGGTTGGTGGTACACTGCTGTAGATGGAACTGGCTGACAGTTGAGAGTGTTCTTTCAAAGTTATGGCTTGAGAACGCACTACGCCAATCTTTGATGGCTTGGGAAGTTCTAAGCGCCAGAGGGTCACCTTAGATTTGACTCTAGTACCATCTTCTCACTCTCAGACACTGGGGAACCGTTGAATCCGATAAAACAGCTTACTAATCATCTTGTGTCAACCCATCCACGGAGTTAAGGATTCAACCTCCGAAAACAACCTTGTCACTTACCTTACCACTCACTACATGCACGTTCTTCCCTAAATTCATTATGTTCATCATTGAATCCCCGCATACCTGCAACGCAAAAGTACGAAGATAGGTGGTAAGACAGATCTAACTGTCTCTTTTGCGATCTAGGCCCACTGTGATGATCGTTCATGCACTTGGGTTGCCTTTTCGGATTGGGAGCTGCATCCTGCATGCAGGTAGGTACGGATTTTGTTCCAATAGGCTACCCTGACCGAGCTACGCCCACGATGTAACCTTGGAGCATCCAGGTCATGGTACGGCGTGAACATTGTTTTACACTCATGCAATTAGGAAGCGGCATGGGAAAAAAGGAATTCAGTATCATTCATAAAGATGCTTCTTCTACTTTTCTTCGTCTCATCAGATTTACTGTGTCTTCGACGAAGATCTCAGCGAAAGATATCCGCAAGGCTATCAAAAATCGATAGTCAAGCTTATCTAGCGATACGAGCCCCCACTTCCCCACAACCTGGTGCCCGATCTTTCGACAACGGCAGACGCGGACCCTCATACTGTGACATGTTGCCCGGCGGAGGGCCCCGAATCCTGAATTGCGGCTGCCATTCGTGGCCTCCAATGTGTGCCTCAGAATTCTGCCAAGCAAGAGCGAATGTATGTTGGTGGATTGCGCGAACTGTCGAGGCTACCCTTTCCCACTCACACATTAGGACTGGCCACAAGTCCTAGGAATTTCTAGGACTTGCAGGGATCTTACCGATTGCGCATCTGCGTTTCCATCGTGAACCTTCGATCGTATGTCGCTCAATCCGTTTCGACCTTTCTTCGCTTGTGGCGCATAGCAAGACAGGGCGTTGCTTTTCAACGACTTGCATCATGACCCCTGCAGGTTGCGCACCGACACCAGCTATGAACAACGAATCTCTTGCCTAGTTCCCTAGCTGATTGCCTTCTTATCGCTCTTATCTGAAAACCTATCAAACCGCGCCGGATACAACGCAATGTCTGCGTCGGGAATTTATGGGGACCCTGGGCTGCATGAGGGCCTCGTGCCTGGCCGCGGTGGCCTGCAGGCCGCATAGTGTGCAAGAGAGTCCGAGTATTTAGGACTGGTGGCTTCAAACAAGTCTGGGGACGCCGACATATCCAAATCACTACACGCGTGAAGTTCGCGTTGGGTGACACCGTGGTGATCAAATTGGGTCATGTAGAAGGTCGCTCATTGGGTCACTCACTCGAGGCCAGGGACTTGCATAGAATAGGCGCTTTTGGCCTGGACTTTCGTCAAAGACCACCAATTGAACACGCCTGATTTCCGATTTTGCTCGAAATCCTTGCCTTTCCGATGACTTTACACAGCATGGCATTGGCCATTCTTTGCGTACTATCTGCAGTCCTTCGAGTACTTGTTACTTGAACTTGTGTCCCCTATCGGCTATCTGGGTGGCAGTCTCGATGTCATCAAAGTCCTATCCTGAGAGCACTTCGTACCACTTGTTTGCGCATGGCTCTTCCCCCATGGAGCTGCTTCCCCACGGGATTGCTCCTAGTGTGGAGCAACGTCAGAGACCCCAACTTCCTATTTTATGTCTTTCCTACCTCGTTCTCGGCGATTCGTCTTCCATCAAAAGGCACTCATTACTCGGCACAGACAGTGAAATTTTATATACAATCTCGCAGACCTTGGAAAACGGTTCAGACGAGCATTCGTCATACAGCTTACAATGTGTGGCACCACTCCTGATTCTGTTTGCGGAACACCTTGCATGTAGGTGGACATTTACCTAGGTGTTCTCGCAGATCATTAAGAGAAGTGCCTCTAGGCGTACGTTCGGCCTACCGCTTACCATGAATGGTACAACACCTCTCTCTGTTCGCGAAGTCCCTTGTGCGTAAGTGTATGGTCATTCGGTCTCAGACGGAAAAAACATTGACCCCTTTGCATCAGCTTGAAGCCTCTCGTCCACGATGGTGTCAGTAGGAAGATCCTAGGGTCTCTCTCCGAACATGGATGCAAACGGAATTTCCTCGACTGGGTCCAAAATTGTCGTCCCTATGACCCAGACATAGGAGAAGATGAGCTCAAGATGTGTCCTATGATATGGTGCCGCAAGACGTTCGAGACCAGCGATTTGACAATTCGCCACGTTTTCGATTGCCCTCGCCTTTCGAACGCCTGGTATTGGTGCCAGTATCACAGGCGCCCCGAACGTTTTCTAGAATGCAACAAAGGTTGCGAGATTATTCGGAAACCAAAATTGCACCAGGCTGCTAAATTTTTCAATTGGTTCGGTCGTAGACGTTCGTTGAAAAGATACGGTATGCAATCAGCTTCTTGCCAATCCTGAGTGTTCAAGAACTAACTGATCTGCACGACAAAAGCCGAGTCAGAGGAGAAGATGCTCATAGATGAATACCAGGGTCAAACACTTAAAGAGGAACTTGGAACAGGGATCGATAATCAAAGGTTTGAGTCACCCGGATCTGATCCCCAATCATCAAAAGGCAACCACAACGCAATGATGCCGGGATTTGCAGATGAAAAAGCGATCTATCCAGGTCGTCAGTCTCGGATCGCAGAAGCATACGGAGGCGAGGTCTATTTTCCGGAATTAGCAGTATCTCATCAAAATGTCAAACGGACACTACATGAGATGTACGACCCCTCAACACCTCCAACGAAAACCCCAATATCGGTATCGCTTCGACAACGAGGCTCGCCAGAGCTTTCCCATCCGGTCAATAGCGAATCGGAAAGGCATAGCTTGTGGCAAAGAAGGCGTGGAATGCCAAGTGCTGATCCCACTCGTTCTGGTGCTAAGCAACTCTGTAATGATTGGCCTAATGCTGAACAACCAGAAAACGTGATCTCGTCTTTATCTTGGGGACCACCTAAGCCGGATGGCAGTCTTCACAGTGTACCGATTGATGGAGTTGAAGCACCAGCTAGCAATTCTTCCTTTGAGGATTCAATACGCCCAAATGAACCAGTGAATTGGCCGAGTGTCCATCCAATGTCGTATACTGTTTCTCCAACCATTCTGGCTCCGACAGCCGACTCTCCGGTCTCCAATGCCGTATTCTCAAGCTCACCAAATTTCGAAGTCGAAGTGTCTGATATGTTCTCTCCGGTTAGTCCCATAGCCAAATACGTGTATCCGCCCTCGAACATCATCCCTCCAGTCACGGTAACATGCAATGGCCCAGGCTCGGGAAAGGTAGAGCACAATCTAGATTCCGCCCACGGATGGATGTCTCTTGGTACATCGCCTCTACAGTCGACGCCAAGACAGCCCGACAATACTCGCTCTGCTTTCGACTCCTTTGAACCGCGTCATCCATTTCTACGCCCAGTCCCGGACATCATGGAGATCTCGGCGTCCGAAGCCCATTGGACCAAAGACGGTATGCCGCAGAGATCTCTTCACCCTTTCCATCGGGGATTCCAATTCGAAGAGTCAGACGCACCATCCGTCTCTAATCAGAACCTCCAGCTGAGAACAGATCCGTCCGGCTCGGAAAGCTTGATCCGCTCGAATCAGCTCGACGGGTCACAAGAGTCAGAAGCATCGCCACCCATGATCAAGTCAACCGTGACACGAGCTGACACTCAAAGATTAGGACACTCTGATTTCTTGCCCTCCATATCCTACTCTGCATCTCCACCACAAGATACCCGCATGGAGTCGGGCTTTCACTCCGAGAGTGACATTTGTTCACTGCCTCAACGCCGAGTCATCTCATCTGATAATGGCCATTCACCGCTTCGTACGCGACCTGTTACAGCTTTCCATACACCGTCCCTTTCTCGGCTTTTCGAATGCCAACAAAGTGTCGGGACCGGACCTACGACCCAGAAGATGGAGACGCGTGATAGAAATACTTGGAAGACGAATTTGGAAAGGAGCCGTGAGGGTCTGTCTAGTACATCCGGGAGCTTGGGCTCTGTCGGAGCTCAAGGTCGAAGGATAATATCTGCTGGGAAGATAGAGATGATGGAGGGTCTACCGGGGAAGCATGAAGGCGATGGGAAGATGCAAGAGCAGGATGAGAAAACTCAGGCCTTGGAACGATCAGATGTAAGGCAATCGCTCTCATGTCCAGACCTACAGCCACGGAGTCCTCTCGACAGTCTTATAGCTACAATCGCATCGGCTCTTGATTCGGCTAGCCCGCAAGAATATTCCAACGATGGCCGTCGACAGCCCGAGGGTCAAAATCACAATCGCGGGCTTTCGGCCAACCAGGCGCTTGCCACAAAAACACTGCCACACTGCTTCAATCACGAATCCCTTCTGGTGAGGAAATCGGCCCCAAAGCAGACACTGGTTGAAGAGCTTCAAGAACTGATCTGCCTTATCAACACTGAGTGGATGGAGAGGATGAAGTCACTGCCAGAGCTCTGGTTGCGTTGCAATACACTGCTGGCACCTGCCTTGCTTGAAAAAGGTGGCTGCACCCTGAAAGGGTACATCCGTGGCAAATCTAGACTGACCTTCGAGGAACTTTTTGCACTTATGCATCTGGCTTTCGCTACTGCTTTTCTCTTACATTGGCAACACGATTTCTATTCCTGGAATGTTTTCTTTGACGACGCTCTTCTGTGGCAGAATGCACTTTCCGAAAATGAGGACAAATTATCGTTTCTGATGGCTATGGATTGCTGGTGGCTTCCCGAGCTTAAGCCTACCCTGCTACTTAACAGTAGTCGTCATACAAGCGTCGCCAGCATCTCGCCTCGAGGATCACTGTATTCTGGCGACCAGAACATACTGTCGGATGTTCTGAGAAATAGCGAAGTTTTCAAAGTTTGCATCGGTTTCCTAGGTGGCAAGTCAATCCATTTTGGCTAGAGATTCAGTGACCGTTCTGATTACTTCACAGTCTTCGAGAAGGCAGACATCGGTGAGAGAAATGTTCGGTTTCCGCCTGAGTACGCTCAGTCTCGAACATGGGAGATTCAGCACATGCTCAATACCATCACTCGACCTCTCCTGCAGGAACGAGGCATAGAGGCGCTTCGAAGGATTGTGGTTGACACCGAATTCCAAATAGACCGTGGTTTATTGCAGAATACGCGTGAAGTTGAGGTCACCTTGATTACCAGTGGCAGGGTAAGCTTCAAGTCTCCTGCACGATCTGCTCACTCCTTAGCTGATAGTTTCGCAGTGGAGTTCTGAGTCTTCTGAAGTATTGGAAAGATTTTATAACTCGGTCGCTTCACAGTGTGACGAAGCAATGCTTTCTCCGAGCTCGGATTGTCATTGGAATTGGCGCAATGATCATTATGTCGACGATTTGGATAGAGTACTAGAAATATCGGACGGTTTGAACAGACAACAGTCGAGTGAGCCTGCTACCAGGTATTGGCCAGATACCAGTGTACTCGCGGTGATCAGTCGGCAACAACCAATCCTCGACTTGCACATTTCAATGTCTTCAACAAGCACTGGAGCTGTTACTCTCAACTCCTCGCCAACCAGCGCTATGTCTTGGACGTCTACGGGCAGTTCGCAAACAGCGGATGTCAGCAACCAGGATACCTCGCCGACGACTGTGTCTGAAGCCTCCGTCTCCCCAGCCTCGCCAGGCTCCAAGACACCACCAGCTTCGGTTGCAACTTGCCTGGCATGTTCCAAGAAGTTCAAAGCCTTGAATCCACAAGACGCCAACTCTAACTTGCAGCGCCATTTTAGAGAGTCCTCAAGACACAACACAAATGCTGGTCTCAAATGCCCCCAGCCAGAGTGTCGCACGAGGCGTCGTATGCGATCCGACAATTTAGGCCCACACCTCCAGAAGAAGCATAAGATGTTATCCTTGTCAGAAAGACAAGCCATTATAGCCGAAAGTAAATTGTCGGCGAAGAGAGTGGACGGTGATGGAATTCCTCGACGCAGGTCTCGTCGATGAACGGCCACAGACTTGCTTTGTGGTCTTTTTGTCAGCTCTCCGTTTTGTTGACTGGTTTCATGGTCTGCGCTGGACGCAATTTTAACACTAGTGAGCGATATACAATCTACTTAGTTGCAACCCAATGAAATGATGCTCTATGAGTCACGATCTCAGATACCTCGCACCTAAGGAAATTCCTACCCCCGGTAATGATTGTCCCTTGACACCTGATCTCTCCCCTGTTCAGGACTTCTTCGGTCCGATGCAATCTAGGCCCATGCAGCAGGACTACAAAATATTCAGGCGGGAAATCTGAGAAGGACTGTCTCCCTTTCGGTGGGCGGACCAACCGGACCTAGGACCTTGAAGGAGACCTTGATAAAGAGCTCCATTTTGATACGCTCAGATAACATCGCAAGCCGTGTGAATCTCATCCCAGAGTGCATCATCATTGGCGAAGAGGGTCGTCAGATAGGCCTTGGGGGATCTGGTCCAGCGCATCGTGGCTACTTAGGACAGCTAGGACAGTTGTCATTTGACGTTTGCCTTGGCCGGCCATGAGCGTTTCTCTTAGGGATCCACAAGTCATGCGGATGCATGTGATAAGGAGGTCGAAGACCTATAAATCAGGCCAAGATCGCCCTTGCGGACTCCCAGAAGAGAATAGGCCACCAACATTTCTCGACCATCGCATCAGAGTACCGAACGGAAACCCCGTGCCTCCTAGCCCAGAGAGATAATTCGACGGACGTCAGCAATTTGACGCTACGGTTCCATCAGCCAGAGCGCCGTCGATATCCCTCTCCATTATGCCGTCAGTTTACCCCTTCCCCTTCACTCCTTCCCTCTATACCCTTCCCCACATGCATATAGCTGACTCGCCGTTTCAATGATAGGCCCCAATACTCCTATACGCAGAACCATAGCTCCGGCTCTTCCAGCTCGACAAAGCCTCAGCTGGATAAATGGCAGAAGACGAAGGAGACGCATGAGTTGGTGGCGATGGGGAAGAAGAGCGGACGGAAGACGGCGGATACGATTGTTTGGCTGGATAATATGGGACGGATGATTGAGGGGGAAGCGAGGGGGGCGGGGAGGCAGGGATAGCGAGTGGGATAGAGAGATGGGAGGGATGATATGGTTGGGGGGAGTAATAACGACGAGGGTTTTCATTCATGGTCTATAATTCTCCAGTCTAGTACTTTTAGAGGAGGAAGCTGGGTTCACACTTGAAAGAGGGAATTTCTCGTACGCGGTAATGGGATATGAAATACTTTTGACATTGGTTGCACTTTCCATCTCCACCCTTGTCACTCAACCTTCCGCTCTCACTAGTACACTTCTCCCTGGCACAAATCGATTCCAAGCATGACGTTCAATTCTCAAATGGCCAGAAATAAAGGCGGAGATGTGAGAGAGAGCGGTTCACGACGCGCGAGAGCAACGCCCGAGACTACTACCTTTGGTCTCGTCTTCAGGTCATTATTGGCTTTTTGTTTCCAAGGCTTGTGGATTTGAAGTGACTAAGTGACGTCTTGAGCTGTCGTACGCTTAGGAATGATTAGGGAGTGTGGTATAAGGAGATTTTCGTAGGAACGCTGGGGTATTGAAGTTTTGAAAGTACGGTTTTGGAGTCTTGGGAACTTGTTTGTAACGTGATTGGTCAATTAGCTGTGCAAGGTAGACGCGATCCTGGGAGGCACGCTAAGCCTGATAGTTTGGGTTTATTGCTTGGCACCTCCTTTTTGCGCCACTTCCGGAGAGAGCCATTTAGTCTCTAGCGCAACACAGATTACTCATCTTCGTTGTTGATCATCACTTGTACTACCTACTCTGCACGCCACAACATGAAGCCTTCGGAATGAGAACCTTCGTGCCCCTTCTCCAGTCAATTCCTTCCATTCTGTCCCGTTGACACCTCATCAACCCCAACCCATCTTCCCATACAGACAATGTTGTCTCTCTTCCATCCAGTCGAGCTGCTCCTCAAGTGGCTCTACCGCTTCGACGAACCCGCCGTCGTCCGTGACCGCCCGATGCAAGTCCTCGCCCTGGGCCTTTCCCGTTGCGGCACCGAGTCCCTCAAGTTTGCGCTCGAGGATCTGGGATATAGGGGTGTGTATCATGGCTTCGAGGTCAAGGCGGACCAGTGCATGGTTTGGAGTCGGTTGTGGGATGCCAAGGCCGCTCGTGGGTCGGACATGAAGATTGAGACTGATGTCTTTGATAAGTTGATTGGGAATTATGAGGCTGTCACTGATGCGCCGTGTAATATGTTTGGCAGGGAATTGATCGAGGCTTATCCGGATGCTAAGGTATGATTTTGGTTCTAGATCTTGATATGACTTTTCTACGATTTATTTATGCGTTCAAAGGTTATTCTCAACCGTCGCAAAGACGTGGACGCGTGGGAACGAAGCTTCCGCTCAGCCTTGCTCAAAAACCTTCGTGATAGCTGGTGGTTGAAGGCACTCTCTATCTTCTCTCCCGACTACTTCTGGCTACGTCAAATCACGCTGCGGTATGTGATTGGGTACTTCAATGGTAGCTTTGAGAAGCATGGCTTGGACGTTTACCGCGCGCATTATCGCCAGCTTGAAGATATGACGGGAGAGGGGAAGTATCTGGAGTGGACGGTCGAAGACGGTTGGTATGACGCCCGCTTTCTTACTTTTCCATACTTTATGGTTTTGTAGGTTGAGAAGACCTGAACGATGCTGATTATCGCAAAGGGAGCCCCTGTGCGCCTTTCTTGGTAAACCGGTACCGGAAAAGGCTTTCCCGAGCGGCAATGCACCGCCGGCCTTTGCGAAGCGGATTGCGGAGTTGAGAAAACCTCAGTACAGACATGCGCGTGTCAATGTGGCCAAGACTCTTGGGATGGTAGTAGCAGCTGGCGTTGCTGTATGGATGGCATATGCGAGGCTTGACTGAATAGCCATGCAGAAATTCTCGACAGTTTGAAACACATTAACCATGTTGAAAGGCTGTCAAGACAATACGATGAGCGTCACGTAACATTCTTTTTGTCTATCCCTTAAGAGGGCGTCATTCAGGATAATGACTGTCTGAGGAACCGCCAGATCCCCACATTTACTGGTCTTTGAGACAGCACTCAAAGAATTTTTCCGAACACTGAATACGCTTGTTGCGGTATTCACGAAATAACTCCATACTCCCCTTTTCAAGGCAATGGCCCTCACTAACAATCAACCTCAACTGCGACCCGATCGCAATACTGATTGCCGTGGCTCACTGTGCTGCAAAAGCTTTACCGATCCAATGAGACTAGCGTTATCTTGCACGGTCTTGAAAATTTCCTCTCGACTTTCATCTGGTGTGACACGGAAGAGGGTCGTGATTGTAGTATTGGCTATGTAGTATTCATTGTGGAATAGCTAGCTGTTTTTCAAAAGCTGTGCAAAGAGGGTTCGTTTGACCCGTGATGGATGGCATTCATGAGTTGGGTTCTTTACTCTCTGTTCTTTCTGCTCCTCAGTATCGCGCGTTTTCTTGAATGCATTGTTGGTGTTATCGTTCCTCATATTCGAAAGTATTGAGAGACTCCTTGCTTACGAAGGAGTGGGATCTCTAATTCCACGAGGGTATTTTGCTCCAGCTATGCTCTGGCTTGAAGTGTCTCATTATCCTTAATTGTTGGCATTGCTTTCACACTCTGGGGGGCTATGCTTTCCTCCTCTGGGGATTAAAATGCATGACTGCACGACCAGCAGGCACTTCACCTCATATCCACTTTGGTCAGGCAGCTGTGTACCACGTAGCAGCGATTCGACGGGTCGGGATTCACGGTAGCATGGATGAAGGTAGGTAGGTAGGTGCACGGGTATCCGATTTGACATCATCCGCGATGTCTCAAGGCGACATTGATCAGATTTCAGCCGGTTCGCGTGGACTGGAGATGGAGTAGATTATTATTAGACCAGAACCGTTGGGAATGATTGCACCTAGGATGCTTGAGAAAAAGCAGACCAGGTGGATCTTGATGTGTATCATGGATTCTGACATTGAGTAGTCAGTCAAGCTTGGTAACATATAAGAAAAGGAGAAAGACAGGGTAGATGCGAAAGAGACAGCGCTTGGATACATTCGGGTCGCGGTCGGGTACGATGACACTTAGCGGCAGGACTCCAAGGTCCGGAGACAAATTTAGGGCCGGAAGCGTAGGTCGGACTTCATTCCGATAACGTTGATCAGTGACCCATGACACTGGTCCATTGGCCATTCTTCAGAGATGTTCCATGTACAAATTTCAGCGCAGTTGCCACAGTCTTTGCTCCATGCTAGTTGTCTCATGAATGATACACATGACATTCACGGAGTAACACAACAGTGAGTGTAGGTTCGATCGACTCGTATCAACGCCGGGGTACCAACGCCGGGCCTAGCAGGCTGAACCAGGCACGAATCGTACCCCAGGGTCAAAAGAACGCCCATGCTTGTACGGCATAGGTGTCGAAGACAGTGATAGCTATATACAGGCGTGAGTAGCCCGGACAAAAGGGTGCTATGCCTCTGAATGGGGTATCGAATGAAAGATGCAATACAGCTGCTGACAATCTACTCTGTTTGCCATTATGAAAACGCTTCATGGCTGATTACGAAGCCCGACCACGAGACCCACTATCTCATAGTCCCACAGTGGCGAAACATATTCCGGGCTTGAGGCATGTGTTTTAATCCGCTGTCAGACGAATGGTCTGTTACGACGTCGCTATTTCTACTTCGTGAAGATGCTCTTGACACGGGATTGGGCTTGAAGTAAGCGTTTGACTCCGCTCTCGTAACCATGAACAGTGATAAATATGCTTCGGACGTCTGCTCCTGTGTCAAATTTCGAGCTAAATTTATTCCTGTAATCAAGATTCGCTTCTCTGTGTGGACTGAATTTGGAGCTTGAAGCAAGTATTGGCCGCCTTAAGCAGCTACAGACTACCGAGAAACATCCGGCTGACTACATTGTCACGAGTCTGGGATTTTTAAAGACTCAGCGAATGTCCTCGGCGCTTGCAGAAACACGAGGTTGCTCAATGCCTAGTGACTGAAACTGGGTCTACCCCTCTTTAAGTGGGCCAGGGAAGAGATCTCGAAGCTTCAGGTATCGAAAGACCCACTCCAAACAGTTCTCCCGTCATAAAACTTCGAAACCGAGTGCAAACACAACGAGAAACAAGTATCCAACGCCCCGGGCGCGACCTGAAGTCCGAACTTAACGGGTTAGCCAGTTCTAAATTCTATACCTCCATGGTTTCGACTCCGTCGAAAAAGAGCGTTTCATGGACAACTTACGGAGACTATAACATGGTTACGTAGCATGTGGAGGAAGGAGGGCCAATACGAGTACCAATTATGTACTACAGAAGACTCAGCCCTTGCTTTGTCATTCTTCCGTGTGTGAGATTCGTCGTCTAGGGGTAAGGAGTACCACAGCCTAGTCCTACAGAAGTCAGTCTAAGGTCCCCTACAAGGCACCCCGACAAGGCACCCCGCTTCTTAAATTTGTTGCAGAATGGCATGTGTTATTCTATGAAACGAAAGAGAATCAGGTAACAGGTACGGATGCATATAAAAGCCCGTCTTCCTGCTCTCAATTTTATTCTCCATAAAACCTCAACCTCCCATCCACACACACTAGACACATCAGCAATCTCAGTCTCATTCCACCTGACTTTACCCTAAGACATCCCCCTTCAAGCAAGCACCTTACCTCCCCAAGACATGGCATCTTCCGCAAATCCTTCAGCTGGACCATCTTCCGCAAACCCTCCATCTGGACCATCTTCCGCAATCCCTCCAATTGCACCCTCACCAGCAATTGTCGATTACACCACTCCATTCAAGACAATGATCATCCTTTACTTCGGCCATTATCGATTCCATGAATTCGCGATCAAATTGCTCGTCAAGAAGAAAACGAAGAATCCCCACTGCGATGCGAGGGTCCAGAGGGATGAAGAAATCGTAGTGTTCGCTGAATTTGCGAGAAACGAATGGGCATACAGTGATGTCAATATCGGCCGCTACATCGCCCAAGGCCAGACGGACCCAGCGGAACTTGATCGAGCTATCGGGCTTACGGATGAAGAACTTGTCGTGATCAGAGATGTAGGTTTCATTGTTCTCACCTTCGCAAGGCTATCTGAGTTGAAATTTGAAACAGTTGGTACAAATCGACCAGAAACCCGAAGCGCAGAAGCAAAATAGCGCCATCTACGCAGCTGCACACGCCAGACTTGTGGAAAACCGAGCCGCGCAAGGGCTCCCACCACTACCGTCGTAAGCACCAGACCATCCTACTCCCATCCGGCTGGAGTAGCCCTTTGCTCTCGCTTTTATCTTCATTGCAGATAGTGGAGGCAAATGCCGAGGTGGAGGTTCCCGGAATGGAAGTAGCTTGCGTGTGGTTGGTACTCATTGGGGTTTGAACATTAGGGGGAATGGTTCTGGTTTTGCACGTCTAATCGATACACTCATTTCAAAGAGATCAAAGCATGCGTTGGGATGGGTTGGTGTCTGCATTGTAGACAAACACACTCTTTTGGTTGGCGTTGGGGATATGCTATGCAATGGTACTGGCTTCAAGTACTCGACTGACACATTCTTTTAGCTGGAAAGGAGGACACGGAATGCAATGGTACTGGCTCCAAGTACTCGCGACACACTCCTTTTATCGTTGTATCTAGAGCTAGACGATTTAGGTTTTGCGCTTCTCTAATACAACATCACACTCTTTTATGAAATGGCCCTCCTTGACTTGACCGAGTCAGCGAAAAGCCTCGGATGATGACAAATTTTAGTATGCACTAGAATGCTTTCTCCTTGTCTGATGCTCAAGCGGTCCCGGGTTTCACTCAAGGACCAACGCGCTGTCGGGCGCAACCATAGTCATGAGAGCCATTGCTTGTTGTATCGTTCACCATAATAACAAGGCTATTTATCCATGCAAACCATACTCTCCCGGGCTTTTATATGTTGTAATGGCTCAGGGTGTGACGCTGAAGCATCTAGAATCACACCGTTTCTTCGTGTAGTGCAGAGTCGCTTGTATTTACTATCTAAGATCGAGCTACGGAAGCAGTACTCGTGCTGTCTAGAAATCAGCTGCTTGATAGAGCGAGGACACCCGATTGTTTCTTCCACGTAGGTAGTCGGATGTCGCTTGATCTATTGGTGTCCTCGCTATATTAAGTAGGTCACTTCTGGACAGCGCGAGTGCTTACATCATTGCTTTGATTGGGCCTAGCGTGCCACGGCCCAACGAGCTTTAGATAGCCTGCTTCTTGCACATGGAACATCATAGGAAGTATTCTTCTTTCCATACCACCAATACAGAGTTGTTACGCATATTGTTAAGTCACTTGACGCGGGCAATGCGCTCGGCGCTTGCTGAAACACAAGAATGTTTGATGCTCGGTGACTGACATCGGGGATTCGTCATATCATGGCCATCAGCTACGGCGATACTCTTTGACACGCTTGCCGCGTCTCATCCCCGAAACTAGCCGGGAGCACAGCTTTATGGAAGGATACGACTGCCCAGTAAAGATGGTCTGGAATGTGTATGGGAGTGGTCCTCGATTTGGCCAGTTTTAGTATCGAGGGTTGCCTGGGTTTCAAGGCGAGTGAACCAATGGAGATGTCAAGTCTTCAGGCCTGATCTGTTTCACTAGAAACTCGCTGACTGAAGCGAAACGTAAAATCTGACTGCCTTCATAGGCGGTGGAATAAGTCTGGATTGAGGCCTAGCGATTTTGGTGAAGGTTGACTCGAAACGATTGCATCCCCTCGCTCGTTCCAGATGTGTTGCGGAGGGTGTTTTGCAGTATACTGTTGAAACGAGAGATAATCAGGCAGCAAGCTCAGGTACATATAAAAGGCCAGTCTCCCTACTCTCCTCTGCGTTCTCCATAATATTTCAAGCTCTCGTTCCGACACCAGGCACAAGATACCAACAGCAATCTCATCCATACTCAACCCTCCCCACAGGTATTCTGCTCAGAACAAACCATCTACATATCAAAGACATGAATCACTCATTGCCCAACCTGAAGAAGGAGCCAAAGCCCGTCGGCAAAACTTTTGCAGTCAAACCGGAAATCAAAGCTTTCATTCTGAACTTTATGTACCATGGGGTCCACGCGATTGCAGCAAACTTAGATCAGAAGAGAGAGAAGGAACTTGCTTATGCGGCCGCCGCCCAGGACTTCATCAAGGTCAAATACGGCATTGAGATCAAGGCCGTTGATATCGCAGTATACTACCGTGAAGCCCAGAACGCGCCCCGTAGCGCTGGGTTCCAAATGTGGAATACCAGCGTGATCGGCACTTTCATCGCCCACCAAATCCAGCATAAGAATGTCTATGATGACGCGACCAGTTTCGAGCCAGTAAGTCCGATAGCTCTTTACTTCCACCCCCACTTGCTGATGCCCCGTCTAAGAAAGGAGGTCCCGTCATTGCGGCGACGCAGACGCTACTAGATGAGGCGACCAAGAATGCAGGCGGTCCGAATGGCAGCATTGGGGTGCGAGTAACTTGGAAAAACCTGGTCAGCTCAAAGAACCCTGTTCCCGACATGAAAGATCCCGATTTGCGAGGATACTTTCCAGAAGACTCACCACCCTCACCACCCCCGAGCTTCCAACCCGGTCCTGCCGAAGGCGATCTCAGTTTTGGGTCTTCTGAAAGTAACGTGGAGTAATCTCCGGCGGATGAGGTCATCTGGGGTGCTCATCACTCTGAGAGACCCACCTCGACAGGCTTGACGGTGGGGTGGTATGTGAAAGATGGTCTTTTCGGCTCCTGACTGATACACTCTTTTGGCCGGATATGAAGCATGCGATGGGATGGGTTGATGTTCTGCATTGTAGACAAACACACTCTTTTGGTTGGCGTTTGAGGCATGCTATGCAATGGTACTGGCTTTTAAGTACTTATGGCACACTCTTTATTGTTGTATGTAGAGCAAGATGAAATAGAACCTGCGCCTCTCTATTACAATATCACATTCTTTTTTAAAAAATGCTCCATCTGAACCAGACCGTGTCAGGGTACCAGCCATGATGACAATCAAAGCGCTCGAACATTGACAATAGAAATGATTCCAAGAGGACCAACGCACTGTCGGCAGGAGCGCTAATTGTTTCTCCACGTAATCCACTTCTTCCCGGTCGTACTCCCGTCTCGTAGTTACTCCGAGAAATAACGTCGGCGCTTTTTGCCATGTACAGGAATGTTTTTGATGCTCGATGACTGACTTCGGGGATTCGTCGACTCACTCCCCGTTGGAATCATCCGATCGTTCGGTGGGAATGGCGCGGGATGTGTGTGGGGATGGGTCGTCGATGTGGTTCGGTTTCAGCGCTGAGATTTGTCTGGGTTTCGGGGGCGAGTGAGGTCATGGAGAGGTTTGATCTGTTTCAGGGGATTGTTTGTCGCAGGCTTGAGCGAAATGGACAATTTGGCTGCCTTCATGGGGGGTTGCGCTGGTTTGGTGTCGAGATCGTTTCAGACTTTTTGCGACTTCTTTGCTGGTTTTAGGTGTGTTGTGTAGATGTTTGTAGTATGTTGTTGAGATTGAAGACAGTTGGGTAGCAAGCATAGATGGATTAAAATGAGTTAGATTCTCTGTTTTCATCTTTGTTCTTCATCATATTTCAAGTTTTCAATCAGATATCTGTCACAAGAAACACGATAGCAATTCGATTCAAACTCAATATCATCTCGATATCCTGCGTAAAGCACGCGCCCTACATACCAAAGTCATGAATCGTCCGCTGACCCCCCTCCCTTGGAGAATACCTCAACCATCCCCCATCAGCTGGTCTCAATTTGAGCCCGAAATCAAAGCGATCATCTTGTACTTCCTGTTCTATGCCGAATTCGCTGCCGCGCACAGAGCTGGCCTGACCACCGAGGAGAAAGAAAAACTCCGGACACAACCTGCGGCGGCCGCCAGCGAGTTTTTGAAGAAGGTGTACGATGTTGATCTTGGAGTTCAATCTATCGAAACGTTCTATAGCCAAGCCAAGGAAAAAGCCAGAATGCTCGGCCTCGATTGGAATCAGCTCGCGGTGGCCGAGATGATTTGTGGTCAAACGCAAGATGAGGACCTCTATTTCAAGATTTCTACTTTCTTGTGTGAGCATCATAAGGTAAGTTTTCGACAACTTCATTTTTCGGTTCTCCCATTAGCATCCGCTGAAAGCTCGTTCAAGGATGAAGGCCTTGGTGAAGAAACACGCTGGCTCATGTCGGTGGCATGGCGCGCTGCCGGTGGCGCCTCCGAAGATCCCAGGGCAAACAATGCGGTGTTGACCTACTGGCAGGAAATCGTCAAATTGGGACGCCCGCATTCCGGTATTGAAGCTCCAGATCTGCGGCCGGATGACCCCAGAAACCCGATACCTTCATCTAATGGTTAAAGTTGGACCCAGCGCGAAGACGGTCGCGTTCTCGAGAATAGTCCTAGCCCCAAGTGGACTAGTCTCAGGCGGACCGGGACACCTGGGTTGACCGCTGCAGGCGTTCTGGGAGGTGGTGGAGTGAGGTGCATTGGGGAGGAATGTGGAGAATGATCTATTCGGCGCGTGATTGATACACTCTTTTCGCCGGGTATGAAGCATGTAATGAAATGGTTGGCGTCTGAGTGGCAGACAAGCACACTCTTTTGACTGAGGTTGAGGACATGTTATGCAATGGTACTGGCTTTAAATACTCGATCGGCACACTCTTTTCATTGTTGTATCTAGAGCAAGATAAAGCAGGCTGTACGTTCTTCTAATACAATACCACATCCCTTTCCACAACGAATCTCCTTGGCTTGGCTGCACTGGGCACATTATCAGAGACGCTAGCAATGGACGTGCAGCAAGGTCCTCGAATATCCACAACAGTAGCATGCGCCAGCAATCTGGAGGCAGACTTCATTGCATCCTCTATTCTCTCCCGGGCTCACGAGGTTTCCGAAATACAGTCAGCAATAGGGTTGCGATCAGGAGTTCCTGCTTCATTATTATTACACCTCAGGGGTCACAAAGACGCACCCAGCGTGGTCGTTCGATTTTCTGTGCAGATGTACGGCAGCCGACAGCAGCTTTTACGCAGGATCTTCACGCTAGCGTGTATCAAAGCGGCTAGCGACGGCAAGAAATACGAGATACGCGCCGCTCGCGCCTTTCGCTCGCAAGTCACTGTCTCGGCTTCCAACCTTCATTACAGCTTTGATATATAAATAAAACGCGCAGAGAAGCCTTGAGTTCCGGACTATTAGACAACTGCGTGTACCTATCTTCGAGCTTGCGCGATGGAAGTCCAGCGTGAAGCGCCAATAGCGAGTACTCAAAAAACACCCATTGTTACCCAAGCCGAGGACATTGGCGACAATTACGAAATTCCTCCCCCGGAACCGTCCTCCTCTTTTGCAGGCCTGAAAGAGCGCATCAAGCTCCACTACGAGATATGCTCTGACTACTATTACTCGCTTTGGTATGTGCCTGCCGGCTATTCACGGTACCCATCTCCATGCTCGGAAGCATTCGCTAAGTAGCAGGGGTGAACATATACACCATGGCTACTTCATCGATCCAGCGGACACGAAAGAAGTGGCCCAGGCACGCCTTATAGATCTCCTACTCGAGCGCTCTCAATTGCCCACGGGTAGCCAGGTCTTGGATGTCGGCTGCGGTATCGGCGGCACGTCGCGCTTTCTAGCTAAGAATATGGGGTGTAGTGTCACTGGAATCACGATCAGCGGGCAGCAGGTCAAGTTGGCAAAGGAATTGTCTTCCAAAGAGGCAGGGCCTGTAGATGGAAAGGTTGAGAAATCCGGCTTCACCGGATTGGGAAATGGTAGCGTCCGATTCGTGGAGCTCGACGCCGAGAAGATGGGGGACTATTTCAATGAGTCTGAGTCAAATATGAGCTTCGATTGCGTATGGATCTCGGAGGCAATGAGCCATCTCCCCGATAAGGAGCTCTTCTTTCGGAACGTTTCGATACTCTTGAAATTGGGCGGGAAGTTGGTCGTAGCGGACTGGTTCAAGGCCGAGGAGTTGACAGAGGCCCAAATGGAGGCAGACATCAAGCCGATCGAAGGTGAGACTCGTTTCGAGATTTTAGGCTCCTGCGATACTGACTAGCGCGCAGACGGAATGCTCCTTCCTGGATTGAACACTCAAACTGAGTACGTCAACTACGCAAAGCAAGCTGGGCTGAGTGTCTTCTCCGAGTCTTTCGATATCAGCAAACAAGTGTCTAAGACGTGGTATGTCCTTGCGAGCCTCCCAGACATCTTTAAAGGTGTGCATCGCTGTATAGTATTGACGCATGTAGGGATATCTCGTGGTCGCTTGTTCAGAACCCTGGGCTTTGGGCTTTTGCCATCTCTCAGGGTCGCGATGGCCTAGCATTCCTTCAAGCGTTCCGGGCGATGAGAAGAGGCTATGCCAATGGCACTTTCCGCTATGCTGTTATGGTCTTCCAGAAATAAGGAAACTCGATTGCTTTACCACCGGTAGACTAGATAGATTCCTATGATACATCTTGGAGATTTTTGATACTGCTGATCTTCTTAGACCCACTCGGTCGCATGCTGGTGATCAAACTCCCAAGAGCATTTGATGTGTGTACGTAAGCAGGTCCTTTGAGTCCTGGGCTGTTGAGGGAGGACCAATGTTTTGCCAGAACAGCACTAGGCAGTGAAACTCTGCAGCAATGCTGAAGTGAAGAAAGCTTCACAAGAAGAAAAGTGGTCCATGCTCAAACGCGTGTGACCTAGATTCTTTCTTGAGTCACTCGGTCAAAACGCACGGGGACTGGTTTGAAACTTCCGAGCCGCTGTCATGGGATTAGGGATCCCGGAGTTACTTTCACCGAGAATGTCTCCCTCACTGGGTGTTGCAGTCTATGAAGATATATAACAGTGCTTTGCGACCGACCAGAATTCTTCAAACAAAGCTGCGAAATCAGCTTTGTCGCCTTATCCAGGGTTGCTAGTCTTGCCTGCCATCCTGTCGGGCAGAGGTCCGCGGGGGCTGAACCATAAAACACTCCTGATACGTGTAAGCTAGCAGCGGGCATATGCTCGTTCTCAGAAAATTACCCGAATTTGTTTCATTCTTTGAGGAACAAATGCCAATGAGGACAGCGATGCCTATCAACTTGGTGTCGCAGCCTTGCGACAAGGTGGACGTGTTTGCCTCATACCTGCCCAAACGCTGAGAAGCACTCAGCGGCTCGTCCTCAACCAGTCGTTCACTTCTGCAACATGGCCATGCTGATGCACGCAGTCTCATGTTTCGCAGCACGTTTGACCGACGGAGGCAGCGACCCTCTTCAGGGAAAGGTCAACGCCCTGCAAACACAGAGTCCGAGCCAACCATCCGGTCGCAAGCCGCCTTGATGTCGCAAGTCTCAGCATCTTTTGATGGCATACTGCCGAGATGCGTGAAACGTCCTCCGGTGAGGACAAAAACAAGGGGACGGAGTGTTTAGGATGAAGGCTGCCCGGCAGATAGTAATCGTATATAAGAGTCAGTCCCCGTCTCAGAGCATGATCTTCATACTTACCACGCATACTTCTCACCTGCTTACCTTAATAGCACTTACCTCAAAGCAACTTACCTCAATACAACACACCTCGACACAACTGACGTCATCGTCGGACTAAATATTTTTCATTCATAATAGACAACCTCACAATAACGAAATGCCCCACGAAGATTCTACTCAATTGCCCCACAATTTTCGGGATGACTGCAGAAGGCGAGGTATCGGCAAAGAGCTTTCACCTCGCGTGGACCTTGAGACGTTGAACGCTATCCCTCAAATAGACGCTCCTTGTGAGAAAGTATTCAACAAGGTAAGTTCTGATGCCGAGGGCGCTTCGGCTGCACGTATTGACTTCCGTTATTAGGATACTGTCGATCGGCTGGAAGACTTTAAAGAGAAGGACACGAACAGTTCGGTCAATGCTACTACTATTCCAATACTGGACCTCAAAGTGCAGAAGCCTAGAAAGTCTGTCCGCTTCACCCTCGACTCGGAGCCCTTTCCAAGCAGGCAACCAGGGCGTCCAGCATTAAAGAGCCCTGCGGCACTCCCCGTCCTGACTTCCCCAAGATGGGGGCCATCTATCCAAGACCCACTACTCGGTGTAGACCCCGAGACGTCTCTGCAACAACAGCGAGAAGGCCTCGAAAGCCAGTTCCGCACTCTCGGTATGGAGTCCTAGCCGGAGGGGTCGTTGCACGCATCGAAAGCCCTCGACGCTCTTCGGACGACTCTCAGGGATGGAAAGCTGGCCTTTCAAGCCTTCAGAGATGGTCCCGAAGTCTTGAAGGGGGGTGCTCAAGTGGCAAAGAATACGGACGGTGGACAAGTGTTTGGGTCAGGGTGTAAAAGGGCGTTTATGGCTGAATCTGCATGGTTGAGACCGTCTCTGCCAGCGAGTTTGGCGCATGTAATGGAATGGCTCTCATCGTGCGTGGTATGTAATAGTACTCATTTCGCGGAAGATACAGTGCGAGTGGTGACATGTTTGTATTTTGAGCCCATGAGATTAGCGGCTTTTCTAAAGAAATGAGAGCTCAACAGTCGCGGAGTCTCAAAACCTCAATTGGGATTGGCGGCTGTTCTAAAGAAACGTGAGCTCAACAGTCGCGGGGTTTCAAAACCTCAAATAGGACTAGCGGCTTGGCCTTGAACTCATACGCGACTCGAAAGAATCTCCTACGAGGCCAAAATAGGAACCGTGACACGCAGCTATGCAGACTTCACATCATACATGGTGCTTCATACATCGATTTGATGTATTCTATCACTGTATACCGCTTTTCTCTCATTGTGCTCCCGCTCGAAAAGCCGCGCGGGGGGGAAACCCTGATATGCATGGCATCATGTGCACAGCTCCCAAAAGTCAATCGAAGAAGATGCCCAATGGATGTGAAAATCCCTCTGGCTTGTGGTCTCGCACAGCCAGCGCCAGAAAGGGTGGGGCGGATTTGCTAATCATTACGACGGGACCAAAATGGCGATCAGCGATAATGATACAAGACTGGGCCACTCGAGCATTTTGATTATACTATCTTCCCTCATGCCGCACCAGCAATAAGAAAGACAAGGAACAGAATTCTTAGTGGGTAGGAAGGATGATGAAAATCTATGGAAGCAGGAGGATTCTTGGAACAAGGATCTCCGCCAAGTATTATTAAGTTATATAAGGAATGGTCGGAGAAGCCTCCCGACAGCACCTTTCTTCTTGTACGCATAAACACAAAAGAGCCTCAACGACCTTCTTAGCAACAGCATAGAAGTTCTTGTCAGAATTCCAACGATGGAACGTGCTTTTATGTTTTTAGTAACAGAATCCGAAGCATTGAGATCAAGAAATTCCTTTCAAAGAATGTTCCGAGCAATGCTCTGTAGCATATCGAGTTGTAACACTAAAAACATCTTCCGTAGCAAAGAGGTAATAAATTTCGGAAAAGATGTTGAGGAATTCATTAAGGAAGTTCACGACTGCTATTATAGCAAGGCAAGATGTCTTAAAAACTCATTTTCAAGGAAACCCATTCATAAGGAAATTCATTCATAAGGAAATTCATTCACAAGGAAATCTCTTCACAAGGAAATTCCTTCACAAGGAAATCCCTTCATAAGGAAATCCCTTCACAAGGAAATCCATTTATAAGGAAATCCCTTCACAAGGAAATCCCTTCACAAGGAAATCCATGACAAATGCTCTAAAGAATGTGTTGAGTCTTTTTACAAGCATAAGAAGGCAGTTCCTTTATATCGATCTGAGGATCTTCATTTTTCAAGAAAAGTCTTGGAAATCTTTCATATTCTTATCGGTCGTAGCATGATTAAAATATGAAATCTTTTAAATCAACAAGGCTTTTTTTTAGTAAAGATTGAAAAATTATTTCTGATGAGGTTTTCGAATCGTTTGTTATTGAGATAAAGATAGGAAATGATTTGATAAATAGTTGATATGAAAAACGAACTTTTTGAGATGATCATTATGAAAAATGTTTCGAATTTCTCGATCATTTAGTTGATGAAGTTTGAAAGATTTTTCGTGAATATCATCATAGATATGAATTCGAAAAGAATCTCGTTATTTAAATTGAAATTTATCGAAATTTTTCTGAAATACCATTATCATATCGTTTATATAATGAATGATTTAAATAACGTCTCGGTTATAACGTGCAATTATATATTTTTTTTGTTAATTGAATCGTGTTTTGATAGAATCGTGAAGATTCGTTCGAAAAACAAAATATTGTTTAATAAATCGAAAATGCGTAATAAAATTTTTCAATTTTATCATTTATTTTTATACGTTTTTTTTCAAATAAGATAAATAATATAATTATAAAAGTCGAAGTCTTTTATAAAGAATTAAATAAAATGTTGATGAGTGTTAAATCAAAATGTTCGATGATATAAAAATTAAGAGATTCGATTAATTTTGAAATGCGTTGATCTCATTTTTTTTTTAAATCGATATAAGATTTTTTTTTTAACATCATTTTTAACAATTTATTTAAAATTTCGATTATATTAATGTTTTTAAAAGATTTAAACGGGCTGTAAATAATAAGGACGTTTTCGTTTTTAAAAAATTTCTTGAGTTTTTCATTAAAGAAATGTTGATTTTTGTCGTAATAAATTGTATAAAGTTTGTGATATATGATAAACGCGAGTTTCAAGCATTAGATCACGTTTTCGATATTAATTATTTTGATAATGAATAAAATGTTAAATCTCGAAAAATAACAAATGAGGTTAAGAATATATTTATTTCCGATTTTGATAATTGATAACGATTTTATGAAATTCATTTTTCATAATTAAAATAAATAAATGATCATAATAGAATTAAATAATTAAGATTAAATAATAAGATTATGTTTAACACATTTAAAACATTTAATAATATATCTTTCAACGTCCTTAAATTGATCGAATTAATAACATTTATTTTATAATCGTATTATAATATTAATCTTTATTTAATGATCGCTCTGATCATATACTTTCACGAAAATTATTAAGATTTTTTTTTTCAAAACGCAAGATAAATAATAATCTTTTTGATAAATTCATAAAATATTTATTATTAAACGATAATCAAAGAATTTTCGAAATAAATTAACAAATGAAGTTTTTAAATTATCTTATAAAAACTTATAAATATCATCGAATTATATCGAAATCTCATAAATATTCTTTTAGACATCATTTTTCGATGTTACATTAAGCGTAAAAATTAATAAATCATTTATAATATAATGTTATCGTATTTCAAACTAATATAAAGGATTTAACGATTTGAAAAATTTATCAAATTCATTTTTGTTATTCTTTCAAATTCAACGAGATTTTTCGAAAGTAAACTCTTTTTAAATTCGAATAACAATTTTCATAACGAAATAATCTTTATCATAAAATAAGGTTTTGAAAAAAGCATTTATTATCTTATTATGATGATCGAAAATGTATTATATATTAAAATTCAATCGTTAAAATTGATTTATTTAATGATCATAAATTTCTTTATAAAGATTTGAATTCAAAAAATAAATCAAAGACTTATAATTAATATAAATAATAATCGAAAAATATAAATGTTTGCATAAATAATCATATTTAATAATAAACATCATTATAACATAAAGTTCTCTCTTATAAATAGAATATTTCTTTTTGATAAGCGCGAACGTGAATAAATCATAAATCATCGAAATTTTCATTACTTTGATATTCATAATATCGATAATCTTAAAATTTCGAAATTGTGTAATAACAAGGCCTGCTTCGAACCTAAAAGCATTAATATAAAAATGTATGAAAAAATGTAAATTTATGTTATATATGCTTACTCGAATAACATTCTTGATTTTAATAATTTCGAAGAAAAATTATTTCGAAATAATTTATCGTTATATTATTTTATCAATCAATCGAATTAGAGAATGAGAAAATTTAACGAAATTCTTGATTCATCGTCGAGTAATTTTTATTTCATTAAAAAACGAACGTATTTTAAATTGATTTAAAGAAATAGGTCATTTTGTTATCTTAATAATCCTTTTTTTTAACATTTGTATCAATTCGTTAATGAAATGAATCACATTTAAAGTAATAATCTGAAAAGCGAATAAATAAAGTTTTTTGAAAAAAAATCTGAGACGTATTCATTTTATTTTTAAGAGAAAATAATATTGAAGAAATTTATATTGCTTTTTAAAATTAACAAATTCTTCGAAGAAATCGTTAATATAAAAAATTAACATGAAAAGCTTATCAAAATTTTTTGAATATAATAATAAAGGTTCTTTGATGAAATATGAAAAAATTTCGAAAATATGATATATAAGTTTAATCATCGTGAATTTTGTTGACTTTGATTTTTGTTGCATTTTAATAAATTATATTTATTTTATTTTCGATATGATAAACGCGAAATAATATCGATTTTTTAAATGTAATAAAATGATAAAATAAACATGTTTAAGATCTATCGCGAAAAAACATTGATGTTTAAAATTAAAAAGATTATCATATATCTTAAAAAAAAGTTCAAGATGTGTTTCAAAAAGCTTTTCATTTATTCGAAAATAATCGAACGTAACTTAAGATTCATCTTCAGATTTAAGATTTTTAACCTTATCGACGATGATAGCTTTAACATTTCATTGAAACATCTTTTCATTAACAACTTAAATTAATTTATAAACATTTTTTTCGATTTCGTCCTCAATGATCTTATAAAGTCATTATTCGATATATGTTAATCATTTTTTTTAAATCATGTTTGAAATTGATTTAATATCTGATTTGATACGTATTTAATAAATAATGAGATCGATGCAAAGAAGATTTTTAAAATCCGTGTTATTCAAATATCGATAATGATAAAATAAACATAACATTTTGTGTTTAATTGCTTTTATAAAAATAAGAGATTTTAATATGAGATTTATCGAGAAAATTTATTCTTTTAACACTTTGATAAGAATATCCGATTTAATAAAAAACCTTTTTATACGTTTATTTAAATATGGATTTGACTTGATAAAAATAAGGGTAAGATGTTTTAAATTGATATAAAAAAAAAACGTTTTTGATACATTAAAAGCATTAATCGATTAATTAAAACGATTAATTAATTTTTCGAAAAAGAATTCGAAAAAGGTTTCGAAAAAGGATTTGAGAATTTTTTTGAAGGATTTTTCGAGAAAAACATTTTTGTAACAAATCTTTTGCCTCGATAACAAAAAGAATAAATGTTTTAACACTTTAAAGTTATATTGATGAGGATTTAATAAAAATCTTTTTTGAAAAGCTCGTTCTCAATGTCGAAAAGATCATTTTCATTATTAAAATTATTCGATTTCGAGAAATCTTCTTTTTTTTCAATGATTTTCCCAAACACAATCGTCATAATAAATTTCGGATATATAAAAAAATTATGATCTTTATAAAAGATCAATTTAAAATCCATAATTTTTCATATTTGCTCTTTAATAATCTTATTATCAATAAAGATGATAAATAAACGAATAAACATTGAGATGTTAATTGAATAAAATTAAAAAATATCGAGAATCAAGCTTAAATATTCAATTTTTTCGAAAACAATAATTTAAAATAATTTAAAAGTTATAAAGCAGCGAATGTTTTGAACAATTCTTTTCACAAAGAGACGAAATTATACTTAATGTTTTAATACGATCTCACGATGATCGATAATACGCATAAATAAACCTTTAAAATCGATTTTTTTTAGCACGTGTAATTATAATTCGAGAAATTTCATAAATTTCATAAATATAACGTTTATGTCAAATTCTTAATTAATTTATATATGCTTTTTATTTAACGAAATTATGATATTATTAGGTTTGAAAATCGTGTAGAGAATATGAAAAGCTTTATTTAAAGATATTATAACAAAAAGAAAACGAGTATAACGCTCTGCGTTTGTAATAATAATAATATCGAAAATTATATTAATAAAAGATTGAATAAATCGTGTTTGTTGAGATAACACGAGAATTTATGAAAACGATAATGAATAAAAAAGAAATGTTTGATTTATATCGATTTAAAAATGCGTTTATTATGATAAAGGTTGAAAAAATTGAGATATTATAATAATCGACATAAATTGAAGAAATTGTTATGAAACTTGTGAAAAGCTTAAATTGAATTGAACATCAAAAGTCTAATTTTGAGTAACAAAAACCTGATTTTGAGTAACAGACTTTCTCGAACCACGTTTTTTAAATATTCTCATACAAAAACGCTTAAGCTCCCGGCATATAACAAAAAATCATGTTATTAAATTCATTCAAAATATATCGATTTTGTTATTTTAAAGAACGTGACGAATCGAAACAAAAACATCGTATTTTTTAATTAACTTATTGAACATTTTTATTAAAGACTGAGATTCGATTTTCTTACCTACACGTTTTTAACCCTTTCTTTTAATACGTTTTTCAAAAACAATTTGAAATTGCATGGGCTGTTGAGATAATTGAGATTATTAAAATATAAATTGAAATCTTTATTCGAGTTGTTTTTCTTATTAACGTCGAAAAGAGTTTATTTTAAATTTAAGTTCTTCGAATTTTTCGATACGAGCTTTCTTGTTCGAATCAGAATTTTCGCCCAAAAATGTTTTCGTTGATAAAAAAAGGTCAATCACTTTATAATGAATCGAAAAATTCGACGAACTTAACAAAACACCGTTTATTATAAATGAGGAAACGAAAGATTAAGAAATGAGTTGAGAAACGCTCAATGAAATGTTAAAATTATATAAATGAACATTTTCGTCGAATTTTTCAAAATATATTGAAACAAAGTTTATTTGAGTAAGATTCTCGAAAACGATTTTTTTGAGATAAAATTGTTTTTAAACAAAAAGCATTTCGTCTTAACAATTCTTAAAAATATAATTGAAATGTTCACATTTAACACATAAGCGATCATTTTTGTTTATGTATCATTATTTATTTTCATTAATTTATGAGTTATTCGACTCGATTCGAATAGAAAGATTTTTTAAGATAAATTGAAAGTTGCGGAAACGATTATTCAGGTTCGTGTTAATGCTTTTTTCGACATTTTTTCGGTTCGAATTTTAAATTAACACAAATGATGTTATAGAAGCTTTAAATTAATATAAAAGACGACGTTATTTTTTAGATTGTATTTATAAACGAAAGAAAGATCTTAAGAAAAATATTGACTTCTGCTAAAATAAATCCTGATAAATAAATTATAAACGATTTTAAGATTCTTGTTGCTCGGATTCTCGATATGAAATAAACAATGAAATTATTTGTTATTTAAATAAATTCTTTTTAACAAAATTCTTATAAAAGCGAAATTTCTTGAATTTGATATTAAGTTTCTTAAACTTAAAATCCTCGTTTAATAACTTTTAAATCTCGAAATTGATACGTTTAACTTTCTTTGTTAAATAATAAATATTATAAAAAAAATGATCCGACGATGTCATTCCTCGAATAATTTTTTTGCGAATTTTTTGATTATTTAAATTTCGAATAAATGTTCGAAAAATGATATTAAGCATAATTGATTTTAAAAGCGTATACGAAATCGTGTTAAAAATGAAAGTAAGACGGTTTTTAACATTTATCATTTATATCAAATTTTTCACTCGCTTATAATAAATAGTAAATGATTTTTGAGATTTTTAATATAAATCTGTTAATTCGATATTAAAAGAGATTTAAAAAAATTTCGTAGTTTTAATAAGAAATCTTTTATAAAAAAGGATTCGGAAATTTTCGACGATTATTTAAATAAGATTCGAATTAATTAATATACGAATAATATCGAGATGAGATTTAATTTATTTAATAATATCATCATTAAATAATATGTTAAAGGATTTCAATTATATATTTGAAAGAATAAATTTATCAAGGTTTTGATAATCTTTCATTTTATAATTAAATTTAATTAATTATTTAATAATTAAAACGATGTTTTTTGAAAAGATATCATAAAAAGCAAAAGTCGGTTTCATTTGTAAATATGTTATGATTATTATTCATATAATAATAAAAAAGATTATGATAACGATTTGAAAAAATCTTTTAAATTGATTTGAGAATAACGTGCTTGGATAATGAGAAGAGCTTTTGAAATTATTGATAAAACTTAATTCGAGAAAGCTAATATAAAATTTCGGGTATTTTATTAAATAACGATATGTTAATTATCTCAACAGACTTCGAGTTTTCAGACGAGAAATGTTTGAAGTTGTTAGAATGAGATAACAATGATAAGGCTTTTTTTGAAAATGAAATTCGATGACGATGACTTTGCTAAAAGATTGTTTAAGAATCTTCGAAATGATTGATAAGGAATTCCTTAAAGGAGAATGAGAATAAATTATTCGATAAAAAGAATGATGACGGTGAGGTCAGGAAACGACGACTTAATAGGAAAATCAGGTATCACAAACGACAGACAAGAATGTAAAGATTATGATCACTTTATAAGGTCATTTGGAGTTTCTCTGGTATCGTCAAAGACAAGGAATAGAATTCTTAGTGAATAAGAAGGATGATGAAAATCTATGGAAACAGGAGGATTCTTGGAACAAGGATCTCCGCCAAGTACTATTAAGCTATATAAGGAATGGTCGGAGAAGCCTCCCGGCAGCACCTTCCTTCTATAAGGAGGTTTTGCCCCCAAAAGTCTTAGACGCCAAGACTCTTACGCCAAGATCTCGGATAACACCCCACCTGAAGACTTGCCCGGACAATGCGCTTTGAGCTGCTTCGGAACTGTACCTGACCTGAGCGCCGTTCAGGGCAAATGCCCGTATAAGACTTCCAAGAGGTCATTGACCGTTGCGTTTCCAGGAGATGATTCTGGGGTCCCCGGTTCCAGGGCCGTCTTCCGAAATCAGGGTTAGGGCTGTCACTAGCGCTGTTACCCTCGCTAAGATTCGGAATGCCAAGCATATTGGGCCCTAGTAAGGACTAAGACACGGCACAACTGCAAAATTCGGGGGCCATGGAAAAGTACTTGATTCCTATATCACTATGTGCAACGTAACCCATCTTCATATCTCGAAACCCATTACGCCCCATTGGTCCTCCGTGGCCTAAGACTCAGCTCATGAACTGGACAGATGTTCAGATGATGAGATCTGGCCTTCGATCCTTCTTTGACGCTCACGGTGGGAATCCCAGACCACGCGTTCGCTAAGCCGAATGCAGCTACTACCCACACTTGAGCTGACGACTGCTCTTGTATCTTTTCTCATCTTCTTTGCGCTTTGATGCCACCACAGCCAGTAGTACTGAAACTGCCTCGGATTATGTGGACTATGTGGATCCTGTGAATCCTATGGGCTCGAGTCGAGAACCGTCTATGGCGCCACAGCCGTCGTCTGTGGGTCGGAATGTTTTCTGTCTTGGCAGGCAGGCACAATTCTATCATGGCACAGCAACACGTATGTCAGCGCAGAGCTGAATGACTTCGATTTGAACGGCATCCTGGACTTCCAGAGCCAGAATAAATGCCCCGCCTACATGTGTAGGCTTGAGAAGCACAGGGTTGTGGAGAGAGGTGAGTGCTCTTTTCTTCTCATTGTTTCATACTCCTTTACAATATATATGCACGTTGGAAAGAAATCTCCGCGGCTGCGGGTACCTTGCATCGAGCTGTAGCAGCTCTCAAGTCTCGAATTTTCTCAGCCACCCGCCGGTGGGGGGCCTTTCCAAGACCTGACAAACTAGGGTAACAAGCCACATAAAGGGGCATCAACGTATGGTACATCTTGTGTCCTGGCAGCGGCTCTCATTGACTTTCCACCATCGTGACCGTGCGCATTAAAAGCTTTCTATTCTCTCAAACGATCTCGCCATCAATCACACCAAATGCGTTTCTTTGAAATGGAACCTTTGGGTGGAAGAGCAAGACAGTCAAGCCTGAACTTTGAGGATTACTGGAACGGCACATACCATAAGCCGCTTACTTGAAACTTCGGGAAGAAAGGTTGACGCGTATGACTCGTCTCACCGCTGAACCCCCATAGGCTATATATCAAGGGAAGAAATCCCCTCGAATGGCGCGAGTTTGCGCAAGTTGACGGAGTCTTCCCAGAGCCATCTCACTCTCTTTACAATTTTAAACATCGAGTCAAACATACAAATAGGCCATATTCCTCCAGGAAAAGCAGACATTCCTTTCAAAAAGCCAACCTCCACCACATCGACCCAAATTCAGCCAACAGCAGCAAGCATGCATTTCTTCGCCCACTTCACTCTATTCGTCGCCGCTGCCTTAGTTCCGGTAGCCGTCTTTGCTGCTCCAGCTGAACAATTCAAAGGGCCTCGACCAACTGGCCTTCACGGCCCCCTACGCAGCGATTTCGGCTTCCACGGCCACCACAGCACTGGTGTCCCGCACGGTCCTCACGGCACTGGTATCCCTCACGGCACTGGTGTCCCTCACGGCCCTCATAGCACTGGTTTCCCGCACGTTCCTCGCGGCACCGGTTTCCCTCACGGTCCTCATGGCACTGGTGTCCCACACGGTCCTCATGGCACCGGTGTCCCACACGGCCCTCATGGCACCGGGGTCCCGCACAGTGACCACCATGGACCCAAGCCAACAGGCGCTATCTCGGGACCTCCATTCGGCTCGCCTTCGGCTCCGCCGTCCTAAGAAGCCCCTAGGTAGCCCTTAGGTACGTTCCAATACTCACCTTCAAGGATTATGCAAACACTGATAAGAACGGTAGGGAGCTCAGGCCATCTTTTATCTCGGCACAACTCATCCACCTATTACGCTTGACGCGAGGATGAACAACTACAAGTGCGATGAATACATGACTGGGCTGGGAATTGGGGGCGTGTTGCAAGCTGGCTGGCTGGCTGGCGGATAGGGAATAGATTACATAGATGAGAATGAGGAGGACTCGATAGACTCGCCAACAACAATCGATGCTCTCTTCCGCTACTTCCTCGTGGATGAACTCTTTTCTTTTCCGCGCCGCTTCTAGGTCTTTGATCTTCTTCGCGCATTCATTAACAATGGCCCCCTAACAACATCATCATCTCCTCTCTCCATCACCCTCTCGGATCCATCCAAGCTTCCGACGGTCCTTGTTCATCGAATATGAACTACGTCGAGTCCCCCCCCCCGGTGAATACCCTATCCTCATGAATGAGACGGCGGCTACCCTTGAGGAGTAGTATTTTTACATGATGCTGTCGGTTCACCCGCATCGCATGAGCAAATTCCCTTCCAGTGATAGCATGCGTGTACCCTTTCCGCAGATCCACGTCTTTTTTTTTTTTTTATTGAATCAAACATGTACTGCTGCCGCTCACTCCTTTTGAGTGCTATCTTTACTTTACTTTACCCGCCCTCTTACTTACTTACTTACTTACTTACTTACTTACTACCTTTAATGCTATGTACTGTCAATCTCATATTGGAAGAAGAAAGAATATAATAAAAAAAATGGGGCCCGTGCTAGCAAGCAAGCCCATCTGCCTGCGATATCTCGTCGCTGTCACTTTGCTTGCTTGCTTGCTTGCGCTTTTTTTTTTGGGTTCTTGGTAATAAGCATCCTATACATAGATTGGCAACCCTGGGGCCATGCCATGCCTATCTATTGCGAGGAGGTGGTGGTGGAATAATCAGGTGCTGCATGTAGTTCTAAGAAGAGTTCGGGTTAGATGGAAGCGGATCGGTGGGAATTAAGATTAGGGGTTGTGATTGTGATGGCAATGGTATGTGTGTTGGTTGTTTATTGGCTTGGAGGGAGGGAGGGAGATTTGTGGGTTGGTGTTTGTTTGTTGTTCGTTGTTCGTTGTTTCGAGTATTGATGACCTTTGTAGCTAGCAGAGAGAGGGCGCTGTCGAATTAGATTAGATTGTTTTGTTTTGTTGAGGTGTCAATAAGTAGGGACTGAGGATTGAGTTTGAGCTATCATGATTTTCACGTCGTGGGATTGTTTGGTGAAGATTGCGGGGTAGGATGGTGAAAGGGGGGTTTTTATGTATGTCGTTGAGGTTGAAGCTTAGTTTGTTTGTCGTTGAATCCTCTGTAGTAAAATTCATGAAATTCAGAATATTTTTTCGATATTCATACTCTAAATAGAATATTTAAGTCGTATTCATATTCATGAATATGAATATGAGTACTTATTCTGAATTATTTGAATTTTCTGAATTTTTACTATTATTTTTAGAAAATTTCTTTAAAAATCGCTTATACGATTATAATATACTATTTTTAGAAAAAAGTCATTAAAAACTCTAATAGAGAATAAATGATGTTATAACAAAAACATAAAAAAGTATATGTTTTCATATATATTTAGAGATTTTCTTCTAAAAATCGACATTTTTAATTAAGAAATGTAAAAGTTAAGTTAATAATTCGAAAATTATAACGAAAATCTTCGTTTAAATTATACTTTTTATCAGAATTAAATAAAATAATCGATATTGAAAAAGTTTTATTTTTAATTTATATGATATAATGATTTTCGAATTAATGAAACGATTATTTGAAAATCTTTCTCGCTTATTTTCTTTTTATTTCTTATATATTTTTAATCAATTTTTAAAGTCGTTATTTTCGTCCCAGATTTTGATTATATATATAATCAATTTCTGAGATTATAATTCATATCATTTTTATCAATATAATGGTTTTTTTAAAGTATGAAATCGATTTTCAATTATCGTTGTTCGAAAAACAAGAATATCTTTTCAAAGAGAGGTTTTTCACATAAAATCTTTTTTCTTTTAAAAAAGAAAATGCTCGTCAGATATTGATATTATGTTATTCATTATTTTATAGTTTATTAATTATTTATAAAAAGAAATTCGATGCACGCGATGTCGATATAAAAAAATCGAAAAAGTCGATCTCAAATCGTATAGTAATCATTTCGTTTACTATCGACATAATCATTTTACAATTTCAATTAAAAAAGAATTTTCAAAAGGGTTTTAATTATAAGATATTTTCGTATATATTTTTCTTTTTTCATATAATCGTTTTTTAATTTTAAAAAAATAATTTTTAAATCGAGTTAATCGTAATTCTCGTTAAATCAATTCACTCAACACGATCGATTAACAAAACGATTTTTTGAAAATGCTTTAAATGAGTTATTTATCGATTTAGATTTCAAAGAAAAAGTATTGCATTTTTTTCTTAAAAACAATATATTTTTCAAAATTCTACGTTCGAAATTCTTTCAAAATATGATTCGATATTATCAAATATAAGTTTTTTTATTTTTTATATATTTCTTAATGTAAATGACGAACATTTTTAATAATGATGCATTTGCGATTTATTATGAAACTCTTCGAAAAGAATTATCGATTCTTTTTATTCGAAATTTCCAATTCATCAAATCGAAATTACACGATATTTTCATAAAATATAAATCGAAATTCTCTCTCACATTCGATTATTAGAAAATCGACAATTAAATCGAATATATAATTATTACGATTCATTATATTAATAAAGATTGAAAATTAATTTTTAAATTTATTGATATAAAATCATTCGAAGAATCTCATAACGTCGAATATTTGCAAAAGATTTTAAATCATGTTTTGAGATCTTATGAAATCGAAAACAAGATACAATCGTATATTTTTTTTTTCTTTCTTTTTTTTTATCATTTTTTCGATTTTTCGTTCTTTTTTTTAAATTTTATTTATGTTTTTTTTTAATTTTATAACGGATAAAGCGATTGCAAATTTATTTTTTATAAAATCCTTTCGAATCGATTATAAACGTCAATATTATGAAGATATTTACATTATCGAATACGTAATTCACACGTTTAATAACGTTATGAGTGATATATTAAATTAATTATTTTCAAAAAACAAAGACGATCAAATCATTTCGAATTATATTAATCTTTAATTAATTGATTTAAACGCAAAAGATAAACAAGTATCACGATGTAAGTTTTTTGTCTTTAAATTTTTTAAATTTTTAACAATAATTCTTTTTTAACATTATATTCATTTCGAAAAATTCGACTTTTCGTTACGATATTCAAATATCAATTAGAAAATCGACGTGCGTTAATACAATAAATCGACGCTTATCATATCAAAAATTTACATTTATTGAAAATCGATTAATTTATTTATTTATTTTATCTCATTTTTTATTAATTGAATTTTAAATAAAAACGTTCGTTAAAATTCAATTTATGATTTATTCAAAAAAAATTTCAATAATTGATTTATAATTGAAATAATAATCGAAATATCGAAAAATGTCATCGATAAAGAACGATTTCGTTTTATAAACGAAGAAATCGTTTATATATAATAAACTTTCGAAATCTTTTAAATTTTTATAAAATCATCGATTATTTTTCAAAAATCAAAATATTCGACAATTGAATACGTATTTTCATATGTATATTAAATTCGAACGAAATTTATAAATAAATATAACGATTCAAATCTCGTATGTATTTTTTTTTTTCTATTTTTTTTTAAAAAAAACCTTTTTTCTTTTTTTTCTTTTTTTTCTTTTTTTCTTTTACTTTTTTTTCTTCTCTTTTTTGTTTGTTATTAATAAAAAAAAAGAATTTAATTTTTCGAAATGCTTGTTATCGAGATATTTAAAAACTCGATAAATGATTTCCAAAATTCGATGCAAATAAGTGGAAATTTACTTATCGAAATACGTTTTTCGGCATTATTCTCGATCCTCGATTTCGAAACAAACGATTCGCAAATTAAGGTCTTACGAACGCAAAAATTCGAATTGTTATTGAAAAATCAAAATCGAATTCGAAAGATATATATTTTTTTTTATACATTTTTTAAAATAAATATATTAATTTATTAAAATAAAACGAAAATCGAAATCGTTATCGAAAATCTCATATCATAATCAAATGATTCACGATTTGATTTATATGAAAATACGAATTCAAAAAATGAAATATTTGTCGATTCAAATATCGTTTCAAATATCGTCGTCGAAAGATTCGAATTCGAAAAATATTTCGATGAAAATCTTTCACATTTCAAGATAAATATTTTATATATTATTTATTTCAATTTTTTAATACGTTATTTATATATTATTAATCAAATTATTCGATTTTTGAAAAGATCGAGTTAAGGATTTTTCGATTTTAATTCGATTAATTCGAATTTATCTCGCTATTTCCGTTAATTTCGCATTTTCGAAATTTATTTTTTCGCAAGTCGATAATATTATTACGAAAAAACGTAATAAAATAAATTTCGAAATAATTAAATAAATTATGTTATTGAAAAATTGAGGTGTTATTAAAGATATCGACGATTTATTCGACGAAAAAAAATTATCAAATTAATAAATTATTCGAATTATTGATATATATTTAACATATATACTCGTATATAATATTATATAATATATTTAACACTCTGTCAATTTATAATCTCTTTATTTTTTTCTCAATTTTTTATATAAATATTTTTAAAGCTTATTATATATAAAATTAAAAGTAAACTTAATATGCTTTTTAAATTTTATCAAAATTGATTATTATTATTAAGTTAATTAAATTATTTAAATTAATAAACTCAAAAGTGAATTGATTTTTTTATGATTTTTTATAAAGTTTTTACGAATTTTTATAAGTCTTTTTGTTAAAAATTTTAAAAAATTATTATTATTATTATTATTATTATTAATAATAACAATAATAACAAAAATAATAATAATAATAATAATAATAATAACAATAATAATTATAACAAAACTTACTTTTTATGTTATTAAAGATAATATTTTTTATTAAATGTTTTACTTTTATTTGAATTTTTATAAAATTCATTTTTTGAAAGTTTTAAAAGTTTATTAATATATATAAAAGAATAAGGTAGGGCTGAGTTAAAAAACCTTGAATTTGTATGTACGGCCAATCATAAATTCGGATAGGTTACGCTTTTTGGCAAGGCGTCAAAATAGCGTCTTTAGGCCTCCCGAGCGCCCTCATCAAAA